>CAJPEX010002242.1:0-42315 GCA_905338405.1 Notodromas monacha
AGCACTTCGCCTCTCCGCGAATCAAGGAGTAAAGAACTCCAAGAGGAAAGACACTCTTTTACGTTCCCAATAGTTTTATCTTTTAGTTATTCTAAATTAAAAATAAGCTAAATAGGATAACAAATTCATATATATATACTGTGTATACATAAATGAGAAAAATGTCCTTTGATACTGATACTGATGCCAGGAGAGGGAAGAAAAAGGCACGTGTCCTGGAAAGACCAAGGGTCTACATGGCAAGGGCTTCTCCTCCTTTTTTTTCATTATTTTATTTTGGCAAGTGGCGTGATGTCGAGGAACTACGCCGCGGCGGTAGGGTTTTCGTTCTGGGCCCATCTGGTCGTACACCATCGACCCTTCGCTTTTCCTTTTTTTATTCTTGCTACCTTGGGGAGGAAAGAAAAAAAAAAGAGAGAAAAGAAAAACGGAAAACGACTTGAGGGCGGAAGGAAGGAAGGAATGAAGGAAAAACTTCTCTTTGCTTGTACCCCCCACCCACCATCGCTGGGTTCCTGCTTCGGAAATACGCGCCCACCGCTTGTCGGGTTGCGGGATGGTTTTCTATAGTACAGTAGTCGTAGCACAGCACGGTAAACCTTTACCGTTAATTTTTTGTTTTGTTTGTTTTTTGTGGTTATGGTTTTTTTTGTTGCTGCGTTAATCCTGTCTTCGCGTGGGGATCGTTGAACGAAATCCTTGTCAATATTTTTTTTTTCTTTCGAAATAATATACCTGGTAGGTGTGGTTCTGGGTTCTACAGCTCAGTGAGTCCCCGAATAACGAAAGACCCTTCTAACGAAAATATTGCATTCATAATTCGTTGTTTGGGGGAAATTTTACTCACAATTCAATTGTTTAACATATTGTACTGAAATTTTGTGCCCAAAAAGTGTTCAAATTCTAACGGGCTGTGAGCCCAACACTTTGGAATTTTTTGAAAAATTGAGGAAAATATGAAAAAAATGGCATACTTTTCTTTCTTCTCGCCTTTAAAATTTGTGGAATGTCAGATAAAAAGAAGCCGGGTTTTACATTCCATCTTCTGTTCGGTTAAATTTTTAGAAATTTATTATTTCGCGTTGAACCGTGGTATTTTGTTGCGTTACTTTTATTGCCTTGTAAATTTACATAATTTTTGCATAGTAATAGATCATGAAAAAATTAAGTTTTGCCCCAAATTTCGAATGTGATTTACTTGAGTTAAACCATGAGGGTCATGGGTTCATTAGATCATTATTAGTACCGAAAGTTTCGAATCTGTTTTTCTCGATTGCAAGAAAAATCCAAAATAATTCGCCCAGGAATCTTCGAGTTCGGCGAGTGTGTGAGAAATATCCCGGTTTTTCTGGATGACGTAAATGCTTTTGGGAAATATATTTTTTCCGCGTTCTTTGCGAGAATGCTGGGTCGTATAGGTCGTTGGATCCGTTCTGCGTTTTCTGGTTCCCTCTCTGGGCTATTTTTGCTATTGGCGCGGATTAGTTTACTCCTTCTTGGCATTCCAATTTTTTTTTTTCTTCAAATGTCTTGCTGGGATGCGTTTGGAGAATTTTTGTTTTCGTGTTTGTTGTCTGCAAATGAAGGTGCGCCAAATGAGCGACTAGCGAGATTAAATCGGCAGGGTATGGGTTCAAATACTCCCATGTGTTTCTGGCGGAGGGTCCGGTATTTTCAAGCAAGAATTTTCCGGGTTGGCGTTGGGGAATTATACTTTGTTTATTGCACCGATGACCCAGAGATTGCAATTTAAATCTCGATTTTACAAATTTTTGTTCAGTCCCTGTAAGAATTTCCTCGAGAAAAATGTAATACATGAACCTCCTTCATTCAAAGTCGGAGTGACCTTGGGTAATGATTCAGGGGACCCAGGAAAGATAAATTAAGATTAAACTTGTTAAACGTCAGCATGCCTCACAGTCTCACATCTGCAAGTCAAACCTTTCTAATTCAAAAATATTTTAAATTTGAAATTCCTGTTGATCTTTGGTCGATTTTCTCAAAACTAACACAAAAGTTTTTGAGTCTTACGCCCCCTAGTCATAATGCTGAAGACTTCTACTTTTTTTTAAATTTTGCTTAATTTCAGAACAAAACTGTTCTAGCAATAAAAAAAAAGCAGATGGAATTTTTAGTATTTACGCTGTCTGCAAGTGAATAGGCATTTTCCTGAGGGTAGTAATCCTGCGAATTCTGAGAATTAGATCAGAAAATAATTTCTATTGATTGCCAACATGAAGCCGAATTCCCTGAATTGAAAACTCTCCGAGTCAATTTTTTCTTGGAGTCCCATTTAATTTGATTCCGGGTGATGTTGGGTTCAACTTGAATCGTTTCTTTTTGTGGCATAAAAAAATATTTCTGTTTTTACAATTTAAAAAATAGAATTTTGTAAAATCTGTTGACAATTTTAACTTGGTTGCAGATTTTCTCTTCTTCAGAAAATAATTCAATGTTTCTTGAGCCTCGTGCGTGTCCATAAAAGTTTTCCAACACGGGATATAGAGAGATGTTGGGTTCACCTTAAATTGTTTCATTGCAGCAAAAAATAAATTTCGATAGCGTTTCAATTGAAAAAAAATCTCATACGCAAAATATATTTTGAAAATAGTTCCAGCATTTTTTTTCTTCTTCTTCAGCAAATGATTCAATTTTTCACCACACTCGTGCGTGTGTCCCGAAAATTGTCCCATACCCACAGAAATCTAGGGTATAATTCGTTTTTTTTTTTTCATTTTACCCCCGCCCTGATGATAATCTGATTTCCGCGAACACGTGTTTCCCATATTCACAGGCATCTTATTTCGTATTCTACCTGACGTCGCCGAAGAAAGTTTTTGTAAATTTTATTTTCTCCACCCCCCCCCCCCCCCCCCCCCCCCCTCCCCCGCCCCAGCCATCTCTCTCTCCCTCTCTCGTTTCCGGTCTTGATCTTTTTTTTTTTTTTTCCCCCCCCCCCCCCCCCCCCTCCCCGCTATTGTGATGCCACAAGAGATCCCCACGCAAGACTACCATGTCAGGTCGGCATAGGTTAAGTTGACACCCTCTCTCCTTTACGCAAGTACACGATAGGGAAGGTGGTTAAAAAGCTACTGCGTAATATTTCTCTCCCTCTCTCTCTCTTTTTCATTCTCCTCCTCCTCCTCCTCCTCCTCCTGTCCGACCCCCGCGACGACGTCGACATCACATGGGAGGCCTCGACAGCGTATCGACGGCATCGCCTCCCTGGACTCTTGAGTCCCCGATACTCTTCCCACATTGCGACATAAACTGGTAGAGTTGAATGCAGAGAAGAAGAAGAGGGGGAATAAGCAAGATAAGGAGGTGATCTTTTATGAATGAAGCTAATTTTCGAAAGGAGGGAAATGAGGACATTTTGAGGGGTTTTCTTGATCCCCTGGGATTTTTTTTCTCCCCCTTCTAAGGTCATGGTGTCCTTAGAATTGGATTGAGAACTTTCAAGCATTGGGTGACGGGGGTCGTGGTTTCTTTGGGATGAATCGGGGACTTTCATGCATTATATGTCGAGGTCATGATGTCTGTTATGTGCAGTGAGGGGCTTTTTAAACTTTTTTTTTTAGCATAACTTGTCAGGGTCATGGTGTTTTATCTGCATTTGCGGAGTTTATTGAAAGACTGCAGCAGGAAGAAGCAACTTCAAAAGAACGAAAAAAGAACTCCACGGAGGACCAGGGTCAAAGGAAACTATGGAGGGTGCTTTAAATGTAATTTCTGTGGCTTCACTGTTTTCCATGCCATTTGGTATAACCTAATTCAAATCCAACCTATTTTTGATTTGAACTCAAGTGAGGGACCCACGAAATCTCGACTGGGGGGAGTTTTTGGGTTTGGGAGAATCAGCTCTTATTTTTTGTTTTATTTTTTTTGCTGACGGAAAATTGAGAATTTTTGGAAGGTGGAATTCGAGAAATTTCTGGGCCTTGAATTTCTGCATGAATTGACGGGATGCTGAACTTGAATTCAAGTTTACATTTGCCGAATTAGTCACTCGCTTCATTTAAAAATTAATCCGGTTATTTTCTGTTTCTCTTCTCTTTCGTGGGTCCTCAGAATCATCGCCCCGAGGCCAATCACATTTTGAATTATAGAGTTTTCAATGAAAAGGGGGGGGGGGCAGTCTTTGAATGAGGAAGGTTCGTATACAGTATTACATCTTTCACAAGGAAATTCATTCAGGGACGGAACACAAATTTTAAACATGGAGATTTTTTTCAAACGTATTGAGGTCGAGCTGCAATTCAATGCGCTGTTTCTCAATGGTGCTGGTGAAAAAGGATCTTGTATACCGTAAAGAAGGCTCATTTTGAAAGCAAGAAATATTTTGGTTTTTTTTCCCTCCTTGGAGAGGATTTGAGTCACTATCGTCACTTGGGGTTCTTTTTGCTGAAGATGCGACACTTCACATGTCGGGGTCTTTACGCTGTGGAGACTTTTTTTTAGCATGCGTAAGCAGCTGCAGGATTTTCCCCCATTTTATTTAATTTTTTTGCTCCACTTGAATTCAAGTGTTGAAGAGTAAAGGCAGAGGTTTACGATGTTTAAACCAGGCCGTGTTATACATATATGATTCTCAAAGAGAGAGAAAAAAACGTTTTAAAAAATGTCTTGGGCGGAGGTCTCCTGGGTTTGCTCTTTCATCATTTCCGGGGTTCGGGGTTCTGTGTCATTCAGTGATGCGACACTTCACATGTCCGGGGGTCATGGTATCCCATGCAGTTGGGAATTTCACGCTTGCGTGAACAGCTGCAGAATTTTTCCGTCGCTCCTTTTTTTTTTTCAAGGCATATTCTTAAAGGGTTACGCATGTATTCGAATGGGATTCGATGTCACGAATATTTTTTTCTATGATAAGATTTGTGTACTGTACGTATGAAACAAATCCGATTCAAAATTAATTGAACATTTATGTGAGTCTAAATGCAATGAAGAATTTTTCTGTACGTTAAAAGTGTAGTAATTTTTCGTTGAAACCCTGGTCCAACATTTTCTGGGCCCGACTGTGCTGAAAAAATATATACATCTAGACCTTGGCCCAAGACTTCCGCTTCGCTTTGCGGACAGGGAAGGAAGCGACGCTAACTGTCGTCATGTCTGTCGCTGTCCCACGGAATCGCGAAGGAATTTCATTGTCTGGGAAACTGGCATGTTTGCCCTCTGTCTCTCATTTTTTTCAAGTTTTCTCTTCTTTTTTCATCTTTTGGATTCCTACGAAAGTCGCGAGTATTTTTTATATTTCTATTTTCAGAAATGGTTCATACTTTTTTAAAATTTGTATTTGTGAGGACATGAAAAAAATGATGGTTTGGTGGCATAGCAAACGTGTCCTCCGTCTTGAAGACTCGGAGTTCTATACATTTTTATTTAAAAAGTTCGCGAATAAATAGGAATCTGCGGAAAATTTCTGTTTTTGCGTCGTACGTTTTCTTTACTTGATCCAGAAATGGAATTTGGTGTTGAAATGTAAGACATTCGCTGTTAATAATATTGATTTTGTCTTATGCAGGTATTCTTTATTTTGCCCTGTAGAATTTGAAATTTTTTTTACATTTTGAATCTATAAAGAGAAAGACTTTTGATCTTTTAATTGATATTATTATACATAAAAATATAAATGTAAAAATAATTAGACATATTGCCGCTTAAAAAAAAAGTAAAATTATTTATTTTTGAAAAAAATAATTGCTAATAAAAAAACAGTAAAGAAAAACGAAAAAAATGCCGCCAAGTTTATTAAATTTGTATTTAAAATATTTAAATGCTTTTTTATAAATAATTTAGGGCTAAAAACGATAGCATGCAGACAACCTTCTGAAATAAAATTGTTGACTTCTTCAACTCCAATTGCGCATGACATTTTTTTTTCAAGCCGGATCTGAAATTTACTCGACGAAATCGAATACTTTTATAGCTAATTCCCGTAAAAATAGAATTTCCACGCGAGTGTGTAAAAAATTGCTTTCGCAAAGTTAGCATTTTAGAAAGAGCAGCATATATTGAAAAAAGGGGAAGAGGTTTGAGGGATACATTTCTTGGATAGCCCATGTTGTTGCACAGTATATTGTATTCATCGTTGTATCGAAATTGTTGGCGTTTTTATTGGCTGTATCGCATTTTGATGCTCGCATTTGTGGATAGGAATTATTGTTAATGCCCACTTTTCGATGCGTCTGCGAGGGATTTGATTTATGAGGTCGATTTGCGCTGGGAAGATTTTTGGGAGCGTTCACATTTTCAGACCACCGGGCTGACCGAACCGAATCTTCCTTTTAACTTGTCGGATTTTTTTTTTTGGTGTGCCCTGGATATATTCCATCAGCGCTATAAATTAATCGAAGAATACCCAAGGCACGACGTTGGTGGTTGGACTCGTTTTTATTTTATATTTTTTATTCGGTTATTCGTGACTTTGTTCCGATGTATTTTTGTGACGCGGATTCGTTCTTCAAGGCTTTCTCTTGTCTTTGAATCATCTTCAACGTTAGAAGTTTAAAATTTAAATTTAATTTGAAAGTGAACACTTGCCACGTCGAAAAATTAATGCTCAATCAATTAGTTATGTTTTGACTCAGAATAAATGCCCCTCCTCGTTTGGTAAACTGAAAGGAAATTGCAAGCATGTATGCAAATTTAAATACCGAAATGCTTCTCCCAGCTGTTTTTTTTAAATCTGTGAATTGTCGTGATAATCATCATTTCCTAGCGTAAGAATGAATAAATAAGTCAGTTTTATACATAAAATTTAAAAAAAACTTCGAATTGAGTCTGAGTTCAGATTTTATACCTTCGAAGATACTCTATAATACAGTGTTACAAATTTTTTTGGCATACTTCGAAGAAAGGTATTTTTAGAAAGGGAGAAATTATAATATAAGAGGCGTAAGCTGCAACGTTTGCAAAATTACTATGAGTCGTTTCGAAATTCAGCGCATTTATATTGTAATCATCTGATATATTTTTAAAATAGGGATCGAAAATTGTTCACTGTTTATTCGGAATATCATTCAAAATCATCGCATTTTTGCCCGATTTTAATAAGTCATCCGTAGCAAGAAAAGCAATTCAAAAACATGAAAAATTATGTTCATGCACGAGAATACAATGCCTTAAGCTGGCAACTATTTTTTTCTCCATGGCATAGCTTTGTTGTTTTCAGAAATAATTTTTTACTGCACGCTTTAATCGAGAAACAGGTTCCTTGATTAGAATTCGAAATCTGCAAGAGCCTGAGGACGTTTTGCGAAAGAAAAAGAAAAATCTGTTGTTGTTTGCGAGACGTTCGGTGTCCTTAATTTATTGTACCACTGGCTAAATGCGGTTACGAATGTCGCTGCGGGTCATGATAGCTCAGCGTTCACGAATAAGATTTCCATTTTTTTTTTCAATCTTCAACAGATGGCGTTGGTAGACGAGTCAGTAGACGACGCTCGAGGGCAGCAGCGACTGGCGGCGGAACTGCCGGCGGCGCCGCCGAAAAAGCCCAAGGTGGAACAGCCGGACGAGGCCGAAGAGCGGAACAGCGGCAGCAGCAGGTGCTGTTCCCCCGTCACTTTCCAGCGCGTCTCAACATCCTCGGCGTCCCTGGATCGGGTGCGACGAGGAGCAGGAGGGGACTACATTCCCTTCACCAGCGCCAACAGCGGCGGCGGGGGCGGTGGCGGAGTTGGATTGCCGCCGCCGCCGGCAGCCCATTCTCACCACGTCCCGATGCCGCACCCGGGCTGTGATCCCGGCTGGCTGTACATGATGTGCCAGTATGCCGCAGCGGCGGCGTGCGCTGGGCTTCCGGCGCCGCCACCACCGCCGCCGCCTCCGCCTCCGCAACCCACAGCCATGTTCGTGCCTCCGCCGTTCTTGGTCCCGGGCAAGCCGGACACCAAGTTTTTCCCGCCGTTCCCGCATTCTGCCGCTGCTTCAGCTTATGCGTAGGTGTCGCTCGCTTCAATGTCGAGACACGAAAAATTTCTCGTACAGTTCAGTCGAACCTCTCTCGGCTGAATTTCAAGTGACCATCTGAAAAAAAAATCGAGTTGGATAGATTTCGACTTTGGAATTAGGGAAATGAGAATTTTTTTGTTTCCGGAAAAATAGACAAATTTCAGGAATTGTAAATGACGATATTCTGGGCATTAAGTTGCCTATTTTTTAAATGAGTTGACAGGATGTTTAACTTGGAGGCCAGGGCTCATTAGCCCAATGAGTTTTTATTTCCTTTCGAAGCACCTCAAGGTAATTTATCATTGCTTTTCTCTTTCCTGTGGCAAGAAAATAATAGCCCGAAGGCCTGTGAAAATTTGCGAGGAAAAGCTGTCGAGTTATAGATGTTTTTAATGCATTTGTTTTAAATGAATTAAGATAGAGACTTAAAAATCATCGAATTATGGAGATTTGAGTTATCGAGGTTCGACTGTATCAGTTGGGCCCCGAGATGCGGACGTAATTGGCGTTTCGCGTTTGTCCCTATGTCGGAGCGTCCGCATTTTGTATCACGTTTTCCCATAGACTCCGATGGGAACTTTTACAAGTGATTCTCCAATTTATCAATAAATGCGTATAAATCCCCAAAAATTGAATAAAATGTTTTCCTCAACTTACAGAAAGTAACTGCGCAGAAGGAAATGCACAAAATCTGATCTTTTTGTATTAAAAGGTACACAAAGGGCAAAGAGTAAGATCAATTCTTGCTGTACTGTGCACAGATGATGAAAAATACAGGTTGCAGTACTCTGAAAAAAAAGGAGCAAAAAATAGCCTGTTTGACGAGGAATTTGAGCGAATTTATTATAAAATTCATTTTCAATTTTTGTAAATTCTGTATAAAATATAGTGCGATTTGTTCAAGAGGTATCCGTTTTTGGCAAATCCTTCTTTGAAAAATATTGGTAGAGTGTCCGTATCTCGAGAAATTTTTCGGATTTAGCGATCTATATATTTTTTATTTATTTTTTAGTTTCAAGTCTCCATGTCGAATTGTCCGTTTGTCGGGATCCCACTGTAGTTTTTCTCTCTCTCTCTGTCTGTTGCTCTCTTAGGTTCCCTGCATCAAGTGGCGCCTTTGCATACCCCGGTGCTCATTATTACCCCCACCACCACCAGCACCACACCGGCGCCGGTGGCGGTGGCTCTGCAACGAGTCCGGGACCGCCGGTCTTGTTGAACCCGGAACGAGTCGTCCCGTCGTCCAGCGACGCCGACCGCTTTCCGCCGCACTTCCAGCCCAACGTTTCCCTGGCGCCGCTGCCGCCGTCGGACTCCGCCGCCTCGGCATCGTATTCCCAGTTCCGGCGGTCGAGACTCATGTCCGCCAGTCGTCCAGCCTCGCCGCCGGAATACGAGAAAGTGGGTTCATTGTTCTTTCTCGGCTTTTTTTGTTGTTTTGTTCTACAGTGGAAATATTTCTATTAAACGAGTCCCATTTTATAATTCAGTGATAGATCACGAAAGAGCATGTTCTGGGGGAGTAAG
This sequence comes from Notodromas monacha, assembly GCA_905338405.1. Classification (NCBI taxonomy): domain Eukaryota; kingdom Metazoa; phylum Arthropoda; class Ostracoda; order Podocopida; family Cyprididae; genus Notodromas; species Notodromas monacha. The sequence continues at coordinate 9,484 of CAJPEX010002242.1, forward strand.
AAAGTGTCCCGCGATTTGGCTGCCAATTTAAATGGATAATTAAATTTAATTACTGTATTTAAAGAAAATTACGTTTTGGGAAGACAATACCGTCGACAGCTTCCTTTTCTGTGCGGATTTTTTCACGTGGATTTTTTCAAATAATTTATTGACGAAAGAAAATTCGTCTCAAAAAGTATTCTTGGGTAGCTGTGGAAGGAATTTTTTGCGTTTTAATATGGTTTTCAGCCCCAAAGTGACAAAGGAAAACCTGCTTTGAAAGTGTTTGTTAAGATACTGTATATGCCTTTTTCCCCAAATGATTTCATTGAATTTTAATTTCCGTTTATCTTTAGTAAAATTTAGGATTTTGAGATATCTATTGTTCTATTCTTCCCGAAAATGAATTTTTTAAATGTTTTTTCAAAAATACTACAAAAAAAATCTAGTACGCATTCTTTACTTGATGCTTCTTAATTCTGACTTTCTCACTACACTAATTTACTGAATGAATGAACAGAACACTTTATTTGCTGCTTTTCAGCGTTCACAAGGTTCAATCAAGATTTCCACAACCAAACCCCCTTCCCACTCAACCCAAATCCACTCAATGACACTTAATCACTTCAGAGCAGGAAACAGCAGAAATTGATAACAAAAATACCATCCACAAAATACAACTCGACATCTGACATGTATGCATACACCCATTCATTCCCTGACATGGGAAACAAAATATATGTAAAAATGAATTTACAGCACAAGGTCTTCAGCTTGTTTCTGTATGAGGTTCAGTTGAATGAACAAATTAGAGAGAATCTTTGATGAGAAATAATATAAGGCCAACAGTTTATCTTGATCCTTCAAGATTTCAGAAAGGGTCTCTTCATTGAATTCCAATACTTGTAAATCTTTCTTAAGCTTGTTTCTATCAGTATGAAATGCTGGACATATGAAGAGAAGGTGCTCTGGTGCTGCACAAACTAATGCATTTTGTTATTAATTTACCGAGAACTACTTTTAAGCTCTCAATGGCCGTCTTTTTTTTCAATTCATCCTTATTTCCCTGAATGTCTTCTGTGCAACCTATAATCAACAATTTTGATTGTAGAATGCACAAAGTTTCTCCCAAACAGGCACTTGGAATTCACAGTGTTGAGTTTTTTTGTTTGCCCGTGACTTCTTTGAAATTTTTGTTGCATATTTCTCCGCATATCTTAAAATGGCATTTTCATGATTTTTTTTTTAAAAGCTCATGTTTACGTTTGGAAAGTTTCATGAACCACCTGACATGGTGCCGGAGTATAACCAGCAGTGGTTGAAGGCGTGTCCCTGACAGCTCGTCGAAAATTAAATTTTTTCAAATTTTAAACAAAATTTTGCAGGTGAGTTCACCGGGACTGCTGGTGAAACGGGAACCCTTGGAAGAGGGTTGTCTGGAGGAGCGAATCCGATCCACACTGGGCATGATGCCGTCGTCGCAAGCAGATGCAGTGGTGAACAAGTTTTTGCGGTTGGCGGAAGAAGTCCGAGCTGATGCGATGGCTGATGCGATTCGGGCAGAAGCCGAAGCCCGGGAAAAGGTCGGTTTTTTATTCCATTTTTCGGGGCTTGGGTTCTCGTTCCATTTCAACCGGGGATTCCAGTTTCCTGGCTGAATGTCGAGAGATCACGTTTTCCCATGCATGGACTGCAAAGGGAACTTATTCAATCGTTTCTCGAATTTATACAAAAAAATTACGAAAAAAATCCCCCAGAAATTGAATAACATTTTTAACCGACTTCAAAATGAAGGAAATAATTGCACAGAAGAAAAAACGCGAAGTGTGATCTTCTGGTGTAAAAAAAAAAGAGAGAGAATAAGAAAAAATCAGGCTATTGTGGGCATTAGACACAGATGACGGTTTATTCCATTGATTTATTTCGTTTCAATCGCTGCAGAAGTGGCAGTGAAACATTATTCTAGATTAATTATTACAGTATTGTATTCTGTATACCTTGGTCGTGACGTATTATTTGTACGCAACACTATTACTTTTTATTACCGTATGATTTTTATTTTTTGGTAATATTTTTTTTACCGTATAATTTTATATTACTGTGGCATTTTATTTTCGTATATTTATTTTCCATTATTTTTTCTCGTATAATTTTAACGGCCCTGTTATTGTTTTTTGTAAATTATTAGTACAGCATTTTCATATTACTGTAGTACATTATTTGCATATTACTGTAGTACAGTATTTTCATAATGACTCATCCATTACAATATTCCTGTATTGCCGTATTATTTCAAATTATCGATATTTTCATTTTTGCATGACTCTTACTGTAATGATTTTCATAATTATTTCGTGTTATTTGCAGGATGTCGCAGAGTTGCGGAGACAGTTGTCAAGTCAGCAGGAAATGCTGACGGAGCTTCGGGAGCGCAATTTGAAATTGGAGGCTGAATTGGCTGCGTCGCGGGGCGGTCATTTTGCAGAGGTTTGACAACTGCTCTCTGCTTATTCTGTTTATTTTATTTTTCAAGCTTTGCTCATCAGGAGGAAACTACTTTTTTGCTTAAAACAGATTCGCATTAAGAAAAAGCAAAAAAACAAAACTTTTTAAATAATCGCGTGATACTTTGATTGGAGTTCAAACTTTTCGAGCTGAGCGTCGATTTTTTAAAACATTTTTATTTCTCTTGTAACAACGAATGTTACGGAAAAGCGATTCGTGTCAATCGCTCATTAAACGGGGAGTGGGGACATACATTTTGTCTTAAATTGATCTTAATGGTTCAAAGATCGAAGAACTTGAGCTTAAAATAATATTGTACAGTATCATTATTTCATGGGTTTTTTTTTTCGACGTTTGACGCATTTACTGTACAACAGTCCATTTATTCCGCGTGCTCTTTTTTATTGTTGAATATCGGATTTTTCTGAATTTTATTTGCATAATTTTTATCTTTCTTGATTTCTTTTAAAACGGAGGACGTCGAAAAAAGAGAAACTCGTTTCTATAACTCCTTGAATGTAGACATAAATGCGTCTCAAAAATTATTTTGCTGGTTGACATATCCGAGGATTCAAGTCTGAAACTCATGTTCATGCAATGTGATTTTATTCGATCTTTCTGTTTGAGTATCTGATTTTCCGAAATTCGAATTGAAATTACCATTTTCTGAATTTCTCTCGAAACAGTGGATGTCAAAAAAAAAATAACTCGTGTCCACTGCTCATTTAATGGGAACAAACATCAGTTTCGAATTCATCTTGATGATTTACATATTTTAGATTCCAAACCTAAAATTTGATCTTCTTTGGATAGTATTTTATCGTTCCTTCGCTCCTTACAACATTACGTGTCGCCCGAGAGAAAAAAAAAAATAATAATGAACCTTTCGAATATTCGCGGGATTCTTTTCGATTGTGAATGAATCGAATTTTCAGAATTCCAGCTGAATAATACGTTTGCGTTTTGATTCACCTCAAAAACAGCGGATGGGAACAAAAAGCAAATCGCCGCTTTTGAACGGTACGAAGTCAACTTCCCCGCGGTCGTGTTCATCGCTTTCTTCCTCATCCTCTTCTTCTTCTCCGCCGGCCGCCGCCGACGTGAAGCCGCCTAATCTGCTCATAATTGCAGCGGACACCAATTGAAAGACGTCCCTCGTCATCGTCCCAACACTCAAAAAGCATCTGACGACCCCCTAGGAAAACTGACGACCTGGGATCCTATTTTTTTCTTTTTTTCCTCTGTTTCGTTAGTTTGTTTTTTTGCCAACTTCGCTTTGATGAAAGTTGAGAGAAGCAACTTCGCTCACATGTTTCCGTGGGGTTTGTTGTTTTCTCTGCTACTGGTACTTTTTTTTTTTTTTTACGCGTGCGTTTGCGCCTTTCTCGAGTGCATGTGTTCTTGATGCTGTTCTGGCTTCTACACGCTGCGATTTTCTTTTATTTTAAAATATTAAACTTTCAGCTTCTGATCCCGCTTTTTTCAAAGCTTTAAAACAATGTATTGGTTGGATAGGAATCTATAGGAACTTCCGGGTTGCGATTTATTTATCCGCCGAAGAGCCGTCAAGATTACCTCATGAGCTTTGGATTAGATTTTATCGCTCTCAAAGCTTTAAACGGATCAAACCCGGTTCAATTTTCTTTGTACTGTAGTTCTGACATGAAAAATTTTTTTGCATTTTTAAAGCTTGAAGATTATGAAGAAATTTTCAATGGTTGAAGGGAATTCTGTTGAAACATCCTCATTAGCGATTTATCCATTCGCCGATGTTGAATGTTTAAAATTATTTAATTACCTTTAGACTACAGTTTTTTGTTTTCAAGTTTTAAAATATTGTGAAAGTCATTCAATTTTCTTCGTTGTTATAAAATAAGATTTTTATCCGTCACGGTAAAAATTTAAGGTTTCTTTGAAATTCAGGATGAATTTTAGCATCTTGTACACCAAGGATATCTTGAAGGTTCCTTTGGTTAAAAAATAAACCTGGAAAGCTTTTCTAGCTGGAACGTTTTTGTATCAGTGAAAATATGTAGCGTGTATTGGCCAGAATCGCCTCTTCTATTTTTCAAATCGTTCTCCTTCCGCACAATATTTGGAGAACTCAATTCCTTGCTCGCTTTTTGCTAGCTTGAAGGACGCAGATCTGATGGGTTGATACGGTTTTTAAAAAATTCTAAACCTCTGTTTTATTTTAGGCTTTCCTGGGTTATTTTTTCCGCTTGTCAATTATGAAATCACACGGAAGAGGCAGTAATTTACCTACTGTTCTTTTCGTGTGACCTGAAAATTCGCGAAAAAAGGTACACGCATTCACTCGAATACAAGAGGTTTTTTTTTTATTTTCGTGCCTCGCAAATTAAAATTTATTTTTTATTAGAATGTAAATCGCACTTGGACTGCATTCATTCTTTTTTTCTAAAGAATCATGATCATGAAAATCAGTTGTTCCAATTTGTGCTGAAGTTACCAGTTACATCTTCTCGTTTACTTCCAACGAAAATCGGGATTCATTGCGTTGACTTGTTTGTTTTTGAATTTAAAATGGTGGTCATTATTTTAATTATTGATGACGTCATGAAATTCAAGATGCCGTCAAGTATTGGACGCTTTCTGACTTTTTCAGCCAATTTTTTTTTGTTGAGACAAAAAGAAAAGCTTCTGGAATTAGCACCCTGGCTTTCCCAGCCAATTTTTGCGAATGAAACTGCATCTTGTGTTCGAGTGAATACGGTTAGCTATTTTTTTTTCTTCGTCGCCTACCTCGGGAAAAAAAAAATTAATCGCGGTACCTGAGGTAAAATGCGCTGCAGCGGAATTGAGAAATCTTTTGGGAACGCGGATTTTTATTTAATTTTTTCTTCTTAAACTCGAATCTTTCCTCGCGATTTTGAAAAATGTTATGTTGATCATTCTTCCTCGTCTCTTTGCATTTTATATAGTGAGACTTCGTTCTTTGAAAGCTTTTTATCCGCCGAGCTGCCAATGTGTCACAGGTGCTATTTCGGTGCAGACACGGAACGAGTCTTGAAGCACTCGCTGCAAAAAAAAAAAAAAAAAAACTCGGTTTAATTTATGCAATTTGAAACAGTGTTGTACTTGGGGGGTAGGGGAGGAAACGGAGAAGAGTGCTACAAGTCGGCGCGAGGAATCGGGAGAACCACTTGAGGGCAAAAAGCCACTTCATTTTTCGCGATATTCTTGGAATAATCATGAATTATTGATCGAAATCATTCGTCCTAATAAAAGACACCATTTAAGTAAGATGCTTAATTAAAATATCGAGTCTACACGGTCTTGAAGACTAACGTGAAGAACGAGAGATGAAAAATCTGTCGAGCTTAAAATTCCTCTTTTAATCTGATTTTTCGTGAGACCGGTTTAATTGGACGAAAAAAAAAAATGTAGCATCATGAACAAACGAATCTTTTTTATTCTAAAGGATCACGACATGAGTGATGAAAATTCTCAAAATTTTTTGCACTAAATTACTCAAAGGAACGGAAAGATTGTTTCTTGATACTGTATTTTACTCCTTTTGCGTGCTGGTCCTCATTTTCAACTATTTGTTGAATAATAAATTCTTGCTCACTCGCAGGTGTAAATTTAGTTCTCCTTGAGCAATTTTCAGATCGATAATCTTTCGCAATTGTCAACAAATTTCGCGAAAATTGCTTCGATTGGTTCCCTGTGTTCCTCGTGCACGCGTTCTGTACGGGTTTCTGTGGCGAAGAAAGTGGTTCTGAAGATGTTCGGCCGGAATTGGCTGTCAAGAAATTCTCACATTTTTTTATCAGTTACATGCAAAGAAAGAGAGAAACAGATACATACCTCACTTCCGGAATGGTTGAGCCATTTTTCCGTTTGATTCAAATCAATATTATTTCGAAATCTGTAAAAGCGGGCGAAAAAGAAACGCTTGACAGGAATCGGTTACGTTTTGTTCCTGTTTTTTTTTCGGTGACAATTTTGAATTTCGAGGGGAAGGGAAAAATGTGAGATTTTTTTTATATACCGCCGGTTTTTTGTCCTACAGAGGAAAAATGACATGAAACTTTTTTTTTTACGCAACAAAGTATTCCCCTTTTGGAAGGCATCCGGTGCGACTAAAAAGAAGAAGCTGTTTTTTTTGTTGATTTGGCAAACGTGAACCGCGCGGCTTGTGACATTACTTGTCAAAAAGAGTTCCAGCGGATTTGTTCTCTCTAATTTTTGTTTACAAATTCTTGCGAACCGGTGGGGAAAAGAAAAGTCGAGTTGTGGGAAAAGATGTAGAGCGGGGGAGGGAAAAATAATTTCCTTCCAGCCGCTTTTATGTTTTCCGCTCCTTTTTTTTTTTTTTTACTTTATAACCCATTCAGGCATGAGTAATTTTTGTCCTTGTTCTGCGCGGCCCAAAAAAAAGAATAAGGAAACCCACCAGTACGCCATAAGCAGAGCAAGTGTGAAACTTCTCGCGACCGGTGAAGAAAGCCCTGATGTCATTAATTTCTACTCGTTGGATTATTGTTTCTTTTTTTTGTCGGATTTCAGCGAAGGGTCATTCCGAAAGTTGGGGAAACATTTTCTTCCACGGCGATTGCGATCTGTTCCTACGAGAAAAGAAAAAAGATGTCAGTGTTCTCAGTATACACAAAAAAAGAATGAAATACTCGATGCTTACTTGTATCAGTTTCAGTCGAATCTGTCGACCACAAGATTATATTTGTCAGCCGTCCATTCAGATCGCCGCGGGGGAATGACATGTTTGTTTTGTAACTTTGGGGAAAACCCTTCGTGTGGTATACGATCTTTTTTTTTTGTGCACTCGATGATGATGATGATGATGATGAGGAGAGTGGGATGTCCATTTCAGTTGGGCATTACTCATCCTGCACTGTGTATTCAGCATTTTTTTTTTTTGTTGTTGAGGGATTTCGAGACACGATTCGAACTGATGGTTACCAGGACTGAGCGAGAGAAAGAGGGTGAAGTTGAGTGCTCTTTGTTTTTCAACGCATCCACGCGCCTTGTTGGCTGCTGCCTTGTGCCCTGATTTTCAGCCGACTTTTTTGTCCCCGGTAAAAAAGAAAAAAAGCTAGCTGGGAAACAAACGATGGAATTTGCTGAGGATTCGGGACAATAAAATTTGGACTTCGAAACTCTATTTGCGTGTCTATTTATGCGTCACATATGGTGCTTGGTCAAGTGATTGCCAAGACGAGTAGACCAACTGAGCGCCATGCTGGGACAGCTGATTTACAAATATACTGTAATGTACTGTTGAACCTCAATAACTGGAACCTCCCTAAGTCGATTTTTTTTTTCAAGTTCCCATCTGGATTCTCTTGGAAACCATGCATGAAAATTCTCTCTTAACAGGAAAACTATTCCTCTCAAACCTCCTTAACTCAAATTTTCTGAGGCATTTTGACTATTATCTTCTTGACACAGGAAAAATAAGAGCAATAAAAGGTCACTTGATGTGTTTTGAAAGGAAGTGAAACACTGGGGAAAAAATTGCACCTGGCTCAATAACAGGGTTATTCTGGCCTGTATAAAAGGTCTGTGCATTATGCACAGAAAAGCAGTCTTCACCTGATCAAGTCTTTAGTCTTCTCCTTATCTAGTCTCAAGTCTTCTTCTTATCAAGTCTTTAGTCTTCTCCTTATCAAGTCTCAAGTCTTCTTCTTATCAAGTCTTTAGTCTTCTTCTTATCAAGTCTTCTCCTTATCAAGTCTTTATCCAGTCTTCAGCTGAAACGTCAGTCTTACTCTGGTATTTACTGTGTTCTTGAATCAATCTATCTATCCTGCAGTGTTGCTGTTAGTCCAGTCTCAGTGTGGATACTTGTCTGGTTCCTGCAGTCTGTTTGGTGATCTCTTGTGATGCTGATGGGAGTCCATGGGTCTCCAGACAACTTTGTTCATTTTATTTTTATTGACGTCTTCCGGTTGAATTATAAGATAGTTTCAAGAAAAATACTTCAGAAAGGTGAACAAATTCTAGAATTCCTTCAGAAATAATTTTTGGCAGTAGTCATAAATTTTGCCAAAAAAAAGACTGTTTAGAATGAATGTGATTCATTGTTTTCATAGAATGCGTTTTTACTAGAATGAATACAAATTGTCTGAATAAGTCAGAAACGGATTTATGGCTATGAACGAAAGTAAGCTGAAATGAAAATTGATAACGCACACCGGCATGTGGCAAGGATTGCTATCAGTTGCATTCACTGAAATGATAGAAAACCTAGTTATTGAAGCCTTTATCTTTTCCTCAATGAGAAAAGGTGAGTTAGCACTTTGAAAAGAAAACAGACGGTTCACTTCTGTCATTCGTATATAATAGATACATGGAAAACAGTGATTTGAATTTTCTTCAGAAGGTGAACCGCCATATTTTGACGTGTGACCTATGTACCGGCCCTTGTTTAAACAAAATTTATGGTGTCTTAATTTTAAAGCTATTCAATAAAATGCGTATTACAGTACCTTAAGATGCTTGTATTTGTTAACATCAGACAGAAAAATATAAGCAAAATGAAATGTAGTGATAACTGGTGAAACTTCTTTCTCTTAATAAATGGATACCAATAAAAAGTAAACAAAATCATATTGAAATCAAGATCATTATATTTCATAAAAGAGGAACTTACACTAGGTTAATGTATAGGTAATCTATAGGAGCATTAATGGTAACAATTTTAGCAACCTGTAAGTGCATAGCATTTGTTATTCCATCAATAAAATACCTGCTTCATTACTTATAACTGGTAAATAATAAATGCTGAAGCAACTTCTGCAAATATGATCTTTGAGGAAATTGACAAAAAAGAAGTAAAATTGAATTATGTTTTGAATGACAATTCCATACAGTGCAGGTTATGGATTTGCTGTGCTGAAGATGTAAGACAAATTGGCATATTCCAGGTCTATATGCCCTGGGAATGATATTCTCACATCAATGAAATGTGTCATTTGACTCATGCAAGGATTATGCTGGCTGTTCGTATCGAAATCATGCGAAAATGGAAGACATCGTTTGCTGCTCTGTTTCTTGTCTGTGGAGTTTTATTGTATGGAATAGCATATTTGTTCCTGGATTGGTCATGGCATGCAACTCCATTCATTTACTTGCCTCGGTCACACATCTGCCAAGAAGAGTATTACCTGCGATTATAAAAATAAAAATAAACTTGCAATTGATGGTCATGTATTGCATGTGTATCATATACAGGAGTTCCTCCTGCAAACCTTTGCAGCCCATGAAGTTGGATGACAACTTGGTCTTCTTCCTGGACATTGCAACATCTCCTGAGTCTGCTGTTTCCTTCAACATTCCCACAGCATGTGCCTTGGAGTCCACCTCAGTCCATAATCCTGGGAGGACCATACACTACCTAGTTTTTGGGAAGGACAAGCCTTATCTATGGCTGGACAAGCTTGGCTCTTTAGTGGCTGAGCTGGAGAATGTCAAGGTGTCCAGTTTTCTCATGGAACCTTGGCTGCTGAAGAGAGAGGCATTGGTGAAAAAGATCAACACTGAAAAAAGATCTGGTGTCTATTGGTGAGTTGATTGGCCTTTATATCCTATTAAATCAGCATTTAGGGAAATTCATTCATTGAGGAATACTCAATATGCAAAGTACAGTGAGACCCCCAGATGCGGACATAATTGGTGCATCAAGAGTGTCCCTATGTCGGATTGTCCCCAAGTCAAATCTTGCTTTCCCATAGACTTACATTGCATAATTTTTAATTGGTGTTTTATGGAAGAAACATTCTTCAGAATTTCATGAAAAAAAATTTTTGCCACTTGAATTTAATTCCATGAATATCTTTTCAAACCATTAAGAACATTTGGAACATTGAATAGTGTACCTCTGTACAATAAATTGAAAAGTTGGCATCTGGAAAAAAAACATCCATGTCACAAAGAGAGGTGGAAGGAAGTCCCTCTGTGCTATAGGGCATTTTTTTAATTAGCTGAATGGATGGGAAAATGATGGGAAAAGTACCAAAGAATTTTTCTAGCATAGATCTTAGGTTGGAAGCATCTGTTTCTTGCAATTAAACCTTAGAAAAATCAGTTTTCCTAAAATTTATTTTGGAATTTTATCCTGCAATGTCCCCAGGTTGAGTCAATGTCCTCATGTCAGGTCTTTTTTATGATTTTTTTCCTAAAAAATAAATGTCCCCAGGTCAAATCGTCCCCATGTCAAGGCGTCCGCATGTGGGGGTCTCACTGTAATTCAGAAAATTAAGCCCAACCATGTCAGATTCTAGTTGGAATTATTGTACTGTACATCCAAGCTTGTTCAATCAGTGGAATTGATCTGTATGAAATGCTCTATCCTGATGACTCCCCAAATTCAAAGTAGATGTCAATAACATTACTAAAGATTACATTGACTGTTTTCCTCATTGTTTTTCTTGAAAAATAGGGATGCACTGAAGGTGACAAACCTTATAAGAACTGCAATCTTGTTGCATTATGGAGGGATATACTTGGACTCAGACATTATAACGCTTGAGTCGCTAGATAAATTCAAGAATACAGTTGGCTGTCAAGAAGAATGGCCTTACCAATTTCTACAATCCCTCCAAAAGTGGGTTTTTGGAGACACACAGCCAACATGCTCCAGAATCAACTATGGAATTTTGAGCTTCCATAAGAACCATAGATTTGTTGAAATGTTGCTGGAAGCCTATGAAGCTATTGATCTTGACAAATGGAAGTCCATCTCCCGTGGAACTGGGAACACGCACCAAGCCTCAGTTTTGAAAACTGTATGCCAGGTGTCGCACAAGACATCACCAAATCCAGATGGCGCAACTTACCAAGGTTTCCCATCTGACTGCTTAGCTGCCATGAACATCACAGTGCTGGACAAGATGATCTTGTATCCACTTGGGCCAACTGACTCCTGGAAATATTTCAGTTCCAAATGGACTGTGGACATCCTGAAGATGGTGAAGGACTCCAAGTCCTGGCTGGTGCACTATTACTCATCTCATACAAGGAAATACCTGAATTCTGCCTTGACAGCTGCTGTTCCAACAGCATTTGAACTACTTGCTCTGGAGCATTGTCCTCAAACTTACCACGTCTGGAAGACAATGATTACTTCCCAGATGTCGTCCTAAGCAACATGAAGTGGTGGGTGACCACTGATGTGTTGCAGAATAAGGTTGGTCTCAAGCCCATCTGGTTGGACAAGTGGCACAACACATTGATCTGTTTAGCACTCATGCTTGAAAAAATTATTCCAGAAAAGTACATTGACAAACTGTCCTGAAATGTCTATTAGAAAGGAACCTTCGTCAGGCATGTTTGGATGGCTTTTGGACAACTTCCTGAGAGCCCAATTAAAAAAAAAAAGCAAATACTTATTAGACATGTTCAGCAATACGCATAAAATTTAAATTTTAATCAGGAAACCTCCTCTTCAGTTGGACCTCTGCATTTTCAAAATGTCTGTAACACAATAACTGTTGTCATGAGAAAAATAATACATTAAACAGACAAAAACTCATCAACCTTGTGAACGCTTTAAAGCGGCAAATAAAGTGATCTTTTCATTCATTCATTCATTCATTCAAGTGGTTGAACAGTGGTTCATTAAATTTCAAGTCATTTGAAGCTCAAATTTAATCAAAGTTTAAACTGATGTTCACAGCTTAAATTATTTTTCCTAATTTCAACACTTCCAAGTTATAAGCAACATAAAAAATTGCGCTGTTAGTCATGCCAAAATCTTCACAAGCTTCATTCTTCCCACAGTAAAAATGAGTAAAAAATAATGAAAATTGAAGAACAGAAAAAATGTGTCTTATTATCATGCAAAAAGAGTCTTGTGGCAACCCTGAAGTTTTAATGCTGGTAAATATGGACACTGTCTGAGAAGCTATTATACCTACATATGCGTGGTGCATTGTGCACAAAAATCTCACTAAAATGAAGACATCGGGTATTGAATAAAATGCACTTTTAACTTGCACTTTTAATTTTTTCATTTGAATAAAATGAAACCCTCCAAAAGACACTTTCTAGGGCGATTTTTCACTGGGCGTGGCTTCATCATCAATGCGTGAAACAATAATAGATTTTAAATTATTTTTTCAAACATAAAATTTATTTCTGGCTCTTCAGCACTCCTGCAACCACATAGAAACAAGTTTCAGATGCAAAATTATTTGCAGATTCAGGCTAAAACGAAAATATGATGAAAGGTTTGAAAATCCAAGTCTTTCAAAGGTCTTTCAGCAGAATTCCTCGGAAATTTCACCCCTTGCTTCTGTGCAGTTTTTAAACCTTACTCATGTTTTTCCTTACACTGTTCTGGGTGGAAAATGGCTCGTAAATTGTTGGACTTGGGCACCAGCAAGATCCCTTGCATGAACCATGATGGCAGCAATCCTCTATCCGAAATGGACCTTTTGAAAGATCTTTCTGGCTTTAATTCAGACCAAATTTCAAAAAGATACGATTCTTTCTCAAGAGTGGCAAAACATGGCGAGATGGATTCGCATGCCTTCCGAGAATTCCTCTCCCACTTTGTTGAAGGGCCATTGGCTGCAATGGGGGCACCAACACTGTTTGCGCTGGTTGATACTGACAAAAATGGCGGCATTTCCTTCAAGGAAGCCCTGTCTGGGTTATCAATGGGTGATCCAAATGCCACCATGGTGTCAAAGATGAAGAAGCTTTTGTCCTTGTGGAAAAATGTCAAGGGCTCTGAAATAGATGCTGAGCAGGTTGGGTCAAGTTAATTCCCCCTTAAAAATAGTAAATGCATTCATCATATTTTTGATTGATCTACCAGCTGTCAGGAAAAAATCCAAACTTCAGATAATTCTAACAGTTAAAAGGCGCCAGACAAAAATTAACAACTAATCTCTTGATGCATTTTTTTGTGAGCCTGAGAACCAAACCCAGGTTTGGTTCTCAGGCTCACCCAAGGACATTTTCATACTGCTAAAAAAGGGAAGAATGAAAGTGGCCAAAATCCGGCCTTCATTTCTAATCCAGAAAGTTGTTGTGGTTAACTAGAAACCACAAGTTTATCATTCTGCGTTGAACTCTCAAATCATACAGATCTCTGGAGAACTCTTGTGTGTGTCAATCATCAACCAATTCCAAAATTGGCATTCTTGTTCTTTCATACTTGTGAAATTCTTTGATTGTTCAGATCAACCTTGTCTTGAGTAATATACCACTTTACAATAGGACAATAAGTCCTGGCCACAGCCCGGCTGTTTGAACAGTGTTTCATTTCTCTCCAAATGTCTGAACCAGTTACAAATTTTGTATATTTCACTTTTTTCACCTTTTGTGTGGTAAAAGAAAATCCTCTGTTCATCTTTTCCTCACACCAGCTGTTCTTACACTTGTCAGCATTCACAAGGTTCAAAAAATGTTTCCCATCCCCCCCCCCTGTACTCAATACCATTCAAAAACATTCTGGCATATCAGAAAGTTAACATAATTCAATGTTTGGCTTTTAAAAGAAAGCATCTCAGTACATACACATGCATTAAAAATTCAAATACAGCAGTAAATAATTCAAATACATAAGTTGCCATTTTTCTTTTTTTGTGACAAGAAATCACAGAACAATTAAGGCAATTACTGAGCACATATTGATGTTCAGTACAAGGATTTTTGCCTGTTCTCTGATTATTTTTTATTGAGTACACAGTTTAGAGATAATCTCCAGGAGGCATTACAATGCAATTATAAAAATTTTCAGCTTTTAAAATATGGTATGCTTGCATCACATAACAATCATGGCATATACACTTTTCATGCACAAATATGGCTAAGCCACTATATATATAGTGGAAACTCTGCTAAAATCAAAGTTTGGCAAAGCTCACCATGCAGGTCTCCTTCAAGGAAAAGATGGTTTTTCATGAAGTCCTTGATTTTTTCAGTTTTCCATTTCTGAGCAAAAAAGATAAGTCTCTTGATTTCTTCTTGATCCAAAAAAATGTTTTTTTTTTTTTACTTCTAATTCCTCATTGGGAGTACAGAGACCTCATAATAAATAATGCAGATGGTAGACCTAAAAAGTGTTTGAACTTAAATAGATTCACCAGAGATGATACTAGCAGGAATTTTGCTAAAGCTGTACTGTCAATTACATCCAGCAGCCATATGACAAACGAGCTGCACTAAAAAGAAAAAGAAAGACTCTCCAAAACAAGCAGAAGAGACTTTCAATCTCTATGCTAATGCATTGGAACTTTAGGCAGAGCGATGATGCTTTTAGAGACGTTTCATCTTTGCCTTGAATCTTATTTTTCAGGTTACTGGGATGATGCAGAATTTGCTGAGTGTGTCTTCTGATAAAGGTACGGGATTCACAACAGAAGCCATCAAAGGCCTGGTGAACAGCACAAAGTCGGGGTCAACTGTCAATATTGGGGAACTCAGCAAGGGTCTGGATTCTCTCACCCAATTGGGCTTTTGAAAAAAAGAACACTTGATAAATGGGATAATTAAAATATGACTGAAAAGTCATTTGATTCTTTGATTTTTTTTTAATTCTGTGTGCTCACCTGAACAGTGCTTCTTTTTAAACAGGGAATGGGTAAAGTCCTTTTACAATTTCACTGAATTTTCTCAACATTTAAATCAAAATTGGTGCTTCTCAAAAGTTTGAGAAAGTTTGTGTTTATTGTCTTCAGTTTGCAAACTGTAGTACTGTACATTGATGAAAAAGGACAAATCAGCAAACTTGTATATAGTGTATCAGGTATCTGAATTACAGATTAACTCTGAAATATGAGGAATGGGTCAAAATGAGAAAACACATGTCCTTTTTTTTTTTTTTTTTGAAAATTTGTAACATCATGAACTCATTACTGATCTGGGCTCAATTTAAATAAACCTTAATAAATGATGGACCAAAACAAAAGAATGCACTTTAAAAGGTTGTGTCTGGCTTTTTTCAAGGCCTTGTGTTAAACCATCAAAATTACTCAAAATTCTTCATACTTCATGGTATGAAATGGGGTCTTGGTTAATGAATGCCCGTGCCAACAAAGACTTCATCCAGCAAACTTAACAATTGACTTGTATGCCAGCTTACAATAACTGATCCACATACCAAGCATACTGTAGATTCTTAAGAAATTGTCAAAAATACTATTGGATGCAGTATAAAAATGTTCCAATTCCATCTAATGAAAAAAATAAAGCTGAAAAACATGACCTTGAATGGGCTGCATTTTAGCAAAAATTATATAACCGTATTTACTTGAGTACCACGCGCACCATTTTCTCAAATTTCAGAAAAAAGGGGTGTGTGTCATAAGCGGGTAAAAATTTTTCAAGAAGTCTTAGGGAGTTATGTGTGCATTATACTCAATTATAATGGAGAGATTTTGAACAAATGTAACAAGAAAACTTTTTTGTACTGAAAAAGTAGAAAATTGATCCATATTTTTGTTCAATTCATGTCTAAATAAGTCAAATTTTTTGGATTTATTTTCATAATTTTGTGGTTTTAGATTCACTAAAAATTGGGGTGCACGTCTTACTTGGGTATAAGATTTTAGCCAAATTTCCAACTGGAAAAACCCCAGTACTTACTCACTTTGAGGGCACGTATATACCCCTTACTTGAGGGCATGTGGTAAATACAGTAAGTAGTATTACTGTAAGCTAAGAAAATGATTTGTGAAGAGTGATAGTGATATTTTTGAAGAGATAGTTGTGGTCTTTTCTTGGCAAAGTTTGGACGAGGATTTTGGACAGGCTTTGGAACTCTGTAAGAGGATTTTGATTCAAAAAACTGAAAAAATTTGCACATACTTTTTCATGAATCAGACTAGAAAATGTAATGCTTCTATAAAAGTTACTGAAAGCCCTTTTTGTAATCCAGTCAATATCATCCTCTGCCCTGAGAAGTGTTTTTAAATTATAGATACTTGCCAGTATTCTCACCCCAAGACATTCATAACTGCTGGGAATGGTGGAAAGTAGAGGACTTGCTCAAAATATTAAATTTGATAATATATATGACCTCGTATTCTTCCCCCAGTGCATTAAGACCCTCAGCACTTACCACTGCCAAAAAAAAATCGGAGTTCCCGGAAAATGATGTTAAATCCGATAGAAAACAATTCCAGGTGAAAACTATAGAAGGAAACCCACCCAGATTTCATCCTTCATACCTCTGTGATCTCCTCCAGAGAAGTACGAAATACAGTACGTCTGTTGGAATCATCAGCTCTCATCGATTATCCCAGGCCCGCCTGCTGCCAATCAACCCGTCAATTTTCAGCAACAGCACCTGCAGCAGTCATTCCGTGCTAAATTATCCTCAGGAAATCAGCGTTTAAATTGCCCAAATTTGTCCCTTTTACTCGTACATGGATGGGATGTCTTTGCGCCAAAGACAAGGACGTGGAAGAGAGTTCAGTGCCTCAGCAGGTTCCAGCTCGGGACCTGGATTTTCTCATGAGAGCCACCAGCTTTCCAGAGGAGACCATCGTGGAGTGGTACAACTTTTTCATACTCCAATGTCCATCCGGTCAGATGAACAAGGAGCAATTCGTCATCATTTACGAGCTCTTGTTTCCGAAGTCGAATGCCAAGGACTTTTGCAATCATTGCTTCAAGACGTTTGACCGAGACAACTCGGGTTATATCGACTACAGTGAATTTCTGCAGGTGATTTTTGGAATAACTTTTTCTGGTTGATTTTAAACTTTCCTGAGTCTTATCCGTTTTTTCTTTCAACAAAAGTTCTTGGAGTAGCAATGAAAATGGCCAACAGTTGAGCTGAAAAACTTTTTCCTTTAGGGAAAAAATTTTCTTTGGCACACAAAGAAATATCAGCCCTGTTTGACAATTTAAAAAAAATTGTTTTTCATAATTCACCCTGGCAGAGTTTTGCTCTCCACTCAAAAGATGAGGCGTCCTTTTTTGTTGTAGCCCAGCTTTCCCCCTGGAATTTTTGAAATCAATTTTTGAAACCCTTGAAAGAATGCCAAGGGTTTCAGAAATTCTTTTTTGTTGTAGCCCAGCTTTCCCCTCAGAATTTTTGAAATCAATTTTTGAAACCCTTGAAATAATGCCAAGTTGTAGCCCAGCTTTCTCCTCAGAATTTTTGAAATCAGTTTTTGAAACCCTTGAAAGAATGCCAAGTTGATTTCAAAAATTCTGAGGGGAAAGCTGGGCTACAAAAAAAAAAGGACGCCTCATGTTTTGAGTGGAGAGCAAAACTCTGCCAGCGTGAATTTTGCAAAACATTCCAAATAATTGTCAAACAGGGCTGATATTTTTTGTGTGCCAAAGAATATGTTTTCCCTAAAGAATAAATTTTTTTCAGCTCAACTGTAAGCCATTTTCATTGCTACTCCAAGAACTTTTGTTAGAACCCTTGTACTCTAAACTATTTTTCTGGTCGCTTTTTCTGGAAAATTTTTTTAAAATACAGCATTCTTTCATGATTTCGGAACGAAGTTCAAGGGACCAGGAAAACATTTTTTATATAATTTTGTCACAGATTGGGATGACTGAACCCCATGGGACCAAAAAGAAAAATAAAATCTTTAAACTGGGAAAATTGTTCTAATGAGATAGTCCACCTGTATAGACAGGAAACAGATTATTCATCAATGAAAGAACATACTGTAAAATGCTTCGTGATCCTGCAATTCATGCCATTGTACACTTGTCAAATTGTCTTCGATTCTGCCGATAACAGGCCCTGAACCTCTACACCTCGCAGTCTGTGGATGACAAGCTGGCCTGGACATTTCAGTTCTACGACGTGGATGGCAATGGGAGAATTGAGCGGGAAGAGCTGGAAATGGCCATTGAAATGATGATGACCATGCGAGGTGAGACTGGAGAAGCTGGAGAAACGGCGCAGCAAATCGCTGATCGGATTTTCCGCAATATGGACGTCAACAATGACGGGTACCTGAGTGAAGAGGAATTCATGCAGGGTTGCATGACTGATAAAAAGCTCTTTCAGCTCCTGGTGCGATGACAAAGTCGATCCCATAAAACCCTCCCCACCCTTCCAAGATGAATGTTCCAGTTTTCCTGTACTTTTCTTGCATGCTTTATTTGTGAATGTATTTTGTTCTTTCGCAAATAAACTGATTGTCTTCAATTTTATCCTCAGCAGACCCATGACACAATTTGGATCTTCAACGTCTGCAGTGGGAGGAATGACCAGTAGGATCCTACAGGGGTCTGGGGGGGGGGGGGATAGTAAGGATGTCAAGTACTGTGTGTCTGTGGCTTTTTGCACCTTGAATTAATTTGCCCAATTTCTTTTTTTTGTCCGCACTGCGTACACTCTACTACTTGTTTTGCTCAGCTTAATTTATAGGTGGAATCAGGGACCCCTAGAGGTCCCCCAATACAAACACTACATCTACATTCCACAAACACTATAGTAAGGATAGTAAGGATGTCGTGTACTGTGTGTCTGTGGCTTTTTGCACCTTGAATTAATTTGCCTACTTGAAAACGCATCAATTAACATTAAGTTGTCAGGATGGCCAAGTGGTCTAAGGTGCTGCGTTCAGGTCACAGTCTGGTTCTGCAGGCTTGGGTTTGAATCCCACTTCTGCAATTGTTTTTTCATTTTTTCTTTTTTTTGTCCGCACTGCGTACACTCTACTACTTGTTTTGCTCAGCTTAATTTATAGGTGGAATCAGGGACCCCTAGAGGTCCCCCAATACAAACACTACATCTACATTCCACAAACACTATGAACATCTAAATCGAACATTACTGCCTCAAAACACAAACCAACTGTTGGGGAACCAAAACTCAGGCTCAGGGACGTCAGGTCCCAGGACCTGAATTCTGGTCCTGTTTTCCTTTGTGCATCCCTTTCTGGAGGCAACTTCTTCAATACACATTTTGTCCGCCAATCACAGGCGAGAAAAAATGTCCAATGCTTTGGTCAGGTCAGCTGACTGAAGCATTGTGCTTAATCAAATAAAAACCCAGCACTCTTCCACTCCCAATAATCAGTCCTTAAAATTAGCTCTTACAGTAAATTTCCCTCAAAACATTCCAGCCCCAATTCTTCTGATTGAATTGTTGCTTTTCATTATTGCACCCTAAATTTGTGTGCACAAATTTATTGTCTTCATTGAATGTGTGTTGCATTATTGCATTTATTGTGATGCATTATTTTACCACGTTTTTATGAACTCACTTTCTTGTCTGTCTGTCTGTCTGTTTGTCCGGATCAAATTTTGAAACTCAAATTTCACTCACTTCCCAACTAGCTATCAAGCTGAAACTTTCAGGATAGCTTAGAAACTGATGACAATGCAATCTTTTGTGAAAAAATTAATTTTAAGAATATTTTTTAAAAAGAATAAAATAATTATAGTAGATTTCTATAATAAAACTTTGAGCAGGTTTTCCTTGGCCCCAAGAAAAAAACCCATGGTGAACTGAATTGGTCGCAGAGGTCNGGAGATTGTTGGGAAGAAGTGAAATACAAATGAAATAGATGCGCACCAGGTTTAAGGTTATTTTTTGCTTTTTGAAAACATGGTTTTTTCGATTAATTTTTTAATCTACTAAATTTTTTTGCATTGTGTTTGATTCTGATTCATTGTGCACTGTCATTAAACCAGGCAAAACTAGGGATATGTAATTAAGGTACCCTCTTAATTGCATATTCCCAGCTGCAAACTGGCTGATTGCCCTGCCTTATTATTTCCCACCTTTTCTTCCACTGCGCTATGGTTCAATCCTTCATGTTGGGTCAATTAATTCCTCAACACTGACTGACCGTGAAAACCAGTATCAAAAACTGGATTCCTCTTCCTGGCACACAAGACAAAAACCACCAAAGGAACTTCACTATGTTTGAGAACTTCACAGCAAGTACTCCTTGAATGTGAATTCCAAAATCTGAAAAGGTGAAAAACCATTCATTGTCATCTCTGTGAAAATAGTGTGAGAATTAACAACAGTTCCTGGAGACTTGGTCTTGGCCGCAAATGGCCCATTGTGTATTTCAATTTATTTCACCCTTAACTTCTTTGTCTTAGACCTTAGGGTGTCTGACAGGTGGTACTGTATCTTGCAATTCAACCTCCCCCAATTTGACCATCCCACAATTTGGTCAAGTTTGCAGCCATTTCAGGGAAGGTCGACTCAGTTCCACCTCTGCTGTGCAATTTGGCCTTTAAGAGACACAAAACATCAAATGCCATTTATAAAACATGCCATTTGATTTTGTCTCACATTTGGACTGCTTTTCTATCCTACCCTAGTCCAGCAATGGATTAGTGTCAAATTGCAAGGTACCACCTGTACTACTGTTTAGATGGCATGCCAATTCTCAATGCTTTTTCAATGTAAATAAACTGCTATTTAGGCCATAATTATTACCTTTTACTTTGCATAATAAATAAAATTCCACATAATGAAGTATGTTCACCTCAAAATACTCACACTTGATCATATTCTGAGTCTAAACTTTGGATTTTTGAATTGCGTTCAAGGAACAAATGGTAGTTATTCAAATTCTTGTCAGTTAAAGTTGGGAAATTCAGAATTCTAAGAGCAGAAAGTTGTCATAAGATTCAAAATTACTGTTTGATGTTTTTATTAAAAATTGTATATCCTTGGATTAAAGCTATACAGTGTCTGAAAAATGAAAATTCAAACTCGCCTGATTTAATTTAAAAAAAAAACAGTTTATGCTTTGTGAATTGGTTCTTGGGACGGTATTTTATTCAGCTTTTTTGTCCAAATTCTTATTCTCTCTTGGAATTTTCATAATGATGCAAAATGTATGGGTAAAGCTGCTTCATTAAATTAAAAAAAAGTGTGACAAATGATTTTTTTCTGTTGGCTTGAAACTTGGAGATTCAAGGAAGCGTGCAATCTTAGAGATATAAAGGAAATACTGTACTTCTGAAAAAGGTATGATAAAACTTAGAATTTTGAAAGACTTTTAAATTCCCATAGCAGATTTCAAATTTCTCAGATGAGTGATGTTTAGTTTAAAAACTGAGACCAGTACTTTACCTTCTTGAACCTTAAGATATTCCATCAAGAAGGAGTAATTAATGTAGAATGTTTTCCATATGCTTCTACCCACAAACGTGTATTTGTCACTCAAATACCAAAGAAATCTGCTCTGCGTCACTCGCGTTTGATCATGAACAGTTGAAATGTCAAAAGGTCGAAATAAAGCAGATTTCATATTTTTCATGAAGAGCTTTCAAGGAGCTGTTCAGCTCGAGATTCTCTTGAAATGTGGTGCATAGTATGAAAGGAAATTCACCAAACTTCAAGATTTCTGCGAGACGCGTGATTTTTTATTTTTTTGGCCTGTTGCTGAAAGATTTTTCCTCTGGAAATTCCCGGTGATTTGGTGCGCATGCCCTGGAGCAAGGAACACCTGCTGCTGGGTTCCAGTGCGAGGAAACCGTTTCCTTTCATCATTCGTGATTCGATTTCCTGCCCGGAAACACATTAAAATATATATTTAAAAAAAAAGCTCCGCTGATATTCCAGGAAATCAACATTCTCGGGTGGGAACATCTTGGTGGTGTATCTCTTGAAATCCAATTTTTGCCAAAATAATGCGCTCGAAAACTATTTTTTGCCGAAACAATTCATACTCTTCTGGTCGATTTTTCTGAAGAATGATCGGAAATACGGCATTTTTCTATAATTTTAGAGCAGTTTTAAATCAATCGAGAACGTGTATGCTAATACTCAATTGATTTTCATAAGGTTTAGACTATAGAATAAGATTGTCGCTTATTTGAAGTGATTTTTTTATTCGTATCACACCTACAAAATATGCTTGTCATCTCTCGTTAAAACGCTTTTTGAGGAAGTGAGACAAAAGTTGGAGTCAGTTTGTGTCGTGAAACATTGAAATTGGAAGAAAATGTCGCGAAATTCTTCAAGGATTTTCAAAGTTTCTTATATTTCCAGCTTCTGTGAGTATTATTTTTTTTAACACGATATCAATGTATAGTATCTGTATACTTTAAATATATCTGTTTTCAATAAAATTATTTCACACCGCATTAAACAAATTATTTAAAATGCATGCCTGCATCTCATTCAGCAAAAAAAATATTAAAGTTAGGGAAACAAGCACTTTTGTTGTGCGAAATATGGAACATTTTATGTAGAAATTGTAATTGTTGATATTCTGGGCCTTAAATAGCTTCTTAAATAAGTTGACAGGATGCTGAACTCAGAAGAAAGGTTTAATGTGCACAATTCCTCTTTCACATCCTTTTCAAACACATCAAGTTCCTTTTCTTATTGCTTTTCTTTTTCTTATGTCAAAAAAATCAGCCAAAAAGCCTCAGAAAATTTGAGTTATGGCAGTTTGAGAGGATATAGCCTTTGAGGTGGAGAGGTTTTTAATGCATTAGTTCTAAGGTTATTCATACAGGGATGTTACAAATCTATTTAACCCTTGGGTGGCCCTACCAGGATTTATTTGCACAATTTCATGCCAAGAGCAAAATGAAAAATTAAATGCCTAGCGTTAATGCCATAGTTGGGATAATCCCAATTTTTTTAGAAATCCAGGAGATAAAAGAATCAGTTACTATTTGGGGGGATTTTTGTGCATTCCTGCCATAGATTACCATGGAGGGATTATGAAAACAATGGTTTTCCCATTCTTTGATTTTTCCTGGCTTTGACTACTCAGCCAAATCTGCATTTTGGTGACCTTAGGTCAAACCAAAATGCAGAAACATTCAAAATTTCCCAGCATGGCACCATCATGCAATGGAAAAGTACCCGCCCCCAGCATCCTTAAGGGTTAAGGAGGTTTGAGTTATCAAGGTTCAACTGTACTATGTTCATATACCTTTTCCAAATCACTCTTACGCAGCACTTAACCCTTGTGCAGCAAAGCTGGGATATTTTTGCAAAATTTTGTGCCACTGGGCACTGGGAATTAAAAAAAAATCTACTTTCTTACCAAGGGATAAGTTTGGGGAAAAGTGAGATTTTTTTCTAATCCTGAAGAAAATTTTCAATGAAAATTTTTAAAAATCCCTCGCTGTGTTGCATTTTTTTCCTGCATTCCTGTCATAGGATTTGCATAAGAAAACCTTGCAAACAAAAGAAAATTTGCCTCCTGGATTTTTCACAACTTAGGCCTTCTCAACCTGGGTGCATTTCAGTAAGCTTCTGTTAAACTGAAATGCGCTGCCCCCCAGAAAAATCCAAACTCTGCTGCGCACTGAGAAAGAACTGGCCCTCCTCTGTCCAAGGGTTAAAATGAATACAGTTTGCAGAATGGAACATTCAACTGATTTGATCAAGAGCTTTCTTTTTTTTTTGCAATACTGTATATGAATGAATGAACGGAAAGCTTTATTTTCTGCTTTTCAGCATTCACAAAGTTCAATCAACATTACCACATCCAAACCCCCTTGTCACCCAACCCAAAGCAATTCAAAGGCATCCAATCACTTCAGAATGGGAAACAGAGAAAATGACTGCATAATATGGATAACAAAAATAAAAGAAAATACATTCCACGAAGTACAACTGCACAACTGATGTGTACATGTACACCCCTTTTTTCCGTGACATTGAAAACAAAATATCAGTTACAAGAATTGCAGCATAAGCCAGAATTAAAGCAATTGCAGCAGTTACTGAACACATCAATTTAAAGCACATATATATTTTTTTCAGGTCAACTCACAGTGGTTGTACTATTGATGATGACCCTTGGGTACAAGCAGTCCACAGTACTGGCTGATGAAAGGACCTCATCACGGTCGTTGATGGGTAACCCAATAACCAGCAGCAGCAGCAGCAGCAGCAGCATGATGACAATGATGCAG
Organism: Notodromas monacha; assembly: GCA_905338405.1. Classification (NCBI taxonomy): domain Eukaryota; kingdom Metazoa; phylum Arthropoda; class Ostracoda; order Podocopida; family Cyprididae; genus Notodromas; species Notodromas monacha. The sequence continues at coordinate 33,793 of CAJPEX010002242.1, forward strand.
GGCCAACAGGCATCGGGTTCCAGCAAAAGGGGCCAGCTGACCAAGGCGACTCGGAAGGCGGTGCATGCCATAAGGAGGCTGGCCAAGCGCAACAATTGCTCCATGGCCCGTTTCTGGGAGCTGGACCTGAGTGCTGTCCCGTACGTGGGCCCGAGATTGCCGGACCTGCTGTCGGGACAGCTAACTCCCACGCAGATACTCATTGTGAGTGTCCTCAAAAGAAAAAAAAAACGTTAAAATCGGAGAGTAGAAAATAAATATACAGAGTGGGCCAAAAAAAAGTGAACTGCTTTTTGACTTGAAATAGCTCAGGAGAAAATTGAGCTGCATAGCAATGGAAAAAGCAACAAATTAAAGCTTGTAAAATTATCTTGCTAATGGTATTTAGTTTTATGCTTCTATATACAAGCTTTAATTTGCTGCTTTTTCCATTACCACAGCTCAATTCACTGCCAAGCTATTTCAAGTAAAAAAAAATCGGTTCATTTTTTGGCCCACCTTGTACAGTGGGTCTCAGCATTACAATCGACCCATAAATTGCAATTATTCCACTCTGAAAATATTGTTCATGCAAATTTTCTGAATTCCCTCTCAAACAGGATGGATTATTTATATTTGTATAAAAAAGGGTCCCAGATAAAACAAAATGTGATGGAAAAATGCTCAAATGTAGGCAACATTTTGACACATGGTTTTAGAATGTTTCATATGTTGAGAAAAAATTAGAAAATGAGGATGTGGTTTTACATTTTTGGTGGGAAAATCGTCTGAAAAAGGCTCAAAATTGAGCAAAAGTATGTAACATAAGCTTTGGAATTATTTTATTTTTACAGAAAAGAAGAGAAGTAGGGTGTTGTCTTACATAATCTTGCCCTTTGAAATTTGTGAAAATCAGAGAGTTTTGATCATGAAATATTCAGGATATTACTTCAACTGCGTGCAAACCAATTTAAAATTGTCGTATTTTATGCTGAGAACTGGGAAGAAATTCACATTTATGTAAGGTCTCTTGCTCAGTTCATAGAACGCATTAAATTGCTTATGATGCGATCTTAACGGAAATTCGCAAGGCATTTTGCATTACAAAAATTAAGCCTCATCCTTGATTGTATCCGAGAATGATTATTTTTGCTATTATATGGGATAAACCATTCATTGTATATATCTACAGAGGTCATACAGAAGAGAAAAATATACAGCCCCAATGAAATCTCATCACAATGGATTCTAAATTCAGGGACTCCAAAAATTCTTCCGAAATTTGTTATTATACAAGGGCTGTATTTTGAAAAAAAATTGGATGCTTATTTTCTGAAGTCAGCAATTGAATTTGTTTTCAAACGATTTTTTTTGTTGGGCACATCTGTCGCGTCGCAAACCAGCGCCAGGCCAAGGTGCTGTGTGGCGCCAGCAGGATAGAGTCCTGCCCACACCACAGCTTACATGGTGGGACGCTCTGCGCCCCAAAGGAAAACGCACGTGGCCGGATGTGCTACGATGCACTCCAAAGCAACTTTTCGGCCCGGAAGGGGCAACTTTGGCAGAGTGGTAAACCTGCCTTGAAACGGGATTTAGCCAGGGTCAACTAGGTTGACTGAATAAGAGTTGAGGGTTGTGTAAGGCTCCCACTCTGAGGCCCAAAATCCATTGCTGAGCTATTTCTAACCTTTCCTAAAACCCTTTGTCAGTAACCGGCCTGACAACATCTGCATGAACATTGACAAAACTTGCCCGACAGAATTTGGCGAAAAAAATTGCCTTGTCAAAAAGCAACGAAATGTCCCATGAATTTTCTGCCATTCGTTCTTATTAATTATCCAAATAATTTGTGTAGACCCTGTAACCAATTGTTGGATGCATCATCTAGCCCAAGAATCTGATATTCAAGCACTGCTTCAAGAGAACCCCTTTCCTTCATCTTCCGCTCAATTGAGGCATTGAGTCTGAGTAGTTATCCTTGGACTGAATATTTCTGTGAGCACTTCGACCAGGAAATTCGCTTTCTAGACTAGAAAATGAAAATTTGCTGCTTGAACGAAGGCAATTTCGCATGTGATCAAATTCCATCTTATATCCTCGTTGAAACAAGAATGAAGAGTCAGAAAAAATATTGCCGTTTTTCACGAGAGCATGGGGAAAATGCTTTTGCTTCGACTCATTTTCTATTTATTCTAGAAAGTATAACAGTTCAAGAATTAATTGTTCAGAAATTATTCATGAAGCCGGTGAAACACACGTACATTTTCAAACTCCTTTCCAGAAGTGTGTATTGGTCACAAAACATTATTCAAAAGTTTATCTAGGATTGAAGATCTAAATTCATGTCAATCTCATATTTTATTTAGCGCCAAAGTCTCACGTTTATGTATATATGCGTACTGTGTAACCCACGTTATATTTCCTATGTCCAGCAACATGTTCACAATACCATCCATTTTAAAGTCACATACCAGAACATGAAACAGTCTTGCATGGCAACCTGTGCTCTAGAGCAGATGAGGTCATTATGTCTGGTTCATGGTCATTTACCTTGCCCCCTTTTGTGGTGTCTCCATCCTGCTTGCGCAGTTGCATCTGGAACTTGTCAAATCTGTAAAGGTACCTGCAAGCTTATGTATAGATATTCATTGTTGGTCTGGCGTTGACTGAGGTTGTACAGAAATACACGTATCACACTCTAAATTTAGAAGTCGTGTTTCATTTCAATACCCCAGCCATAAGAACTGAATCTTCTCGTTGAAAGTTTGTCTGATAGGATTTATGTTCTCTATAATCAATCTTTTGGAAGAAGATGTTCTTCCTTAATTGAAAGTGTCTTTAGATAAAATTCTTAGCTAATTTGGACAACAACTGTATATACCCATATTTTGCTGGAAACTCGGAATAATGTTTTTCCCCTCTAGATTCCATCCAAAGTACTGATTATTGCCCTGCTATTGTAATGGTTTTTATTTCCGGAATAAAACTCCCATCAGTAATTCAGAAACACAGAAGGAAAATTTGGAAGGACCTTAAAGTCAGCATTATAAATCTTTTAAGCATTAAAAAAGTCTTCTGCATCTTCCATTCCATTTTTTATAATGATTGTCAACGTTTCTAAGTACAGGTGTGAAACAAGGGTCTTATTTCCTTAAGAAATGACAGTTATTGGCATGCAATTATTCCGAAATGTCCCCGTTGTACATATTCTTGCAGGTTGCCGCATTTTTGGCACTGGCCCTGGTTGCAGTTCTAGGCAATGTTTGTGCTACAATTGCAGTGCAGACCTCTCGGAAGCGGGACTCTGCCCTGAGGCTTTATTTGCTGAACCTGGCCCTGGCAGACCTGCTTTTGGCATCTTTTGGCACTTGGATGCACGGCATAGACTACGTCACTGGGACACAATGGTCCTTTGGCGATTTCCTTTGCTATTCCAGTGTTTTCATTCAGAGTAAGTCTTTTCTCTCATTGATTCAAATATACATAATATATTTTACAAGGTTATAAATTCAAGGAATTTCTCTCCCATGTAGATTATGATTTCATCCATGAAACTGTAAATACAATTCATTTGAAGAAAAAACGGGTTTAAAATTTAACTTGCCCAAATCGACATGAAGTAAATGACTCAAATGAATTTAGTTCCATGCTAATTTCTTCCTCGCAAAAATTTTAATTTTCATATAGGTTATGTACGAGTATACTCCAGAATATTTTGAGTTTTATTCTACAGTGAAATCTTGCAGAATTAAACTGTGCAACAAAACTTGTTGGGGTTAGAAATTCCTTGAATTTGTGCTCACAACACCAGCACATTTCATGATTTTTTTCAGTGCGTGTCATCGTATCCTTTTGCCATCAAACATATTTTTTAAGGAGTTGAAAGCAACATCTATCAATTTTAGCAAAATTTGAAAGAAAATGAACAACTTATCATTGCAGTCCATGCGTCATTTCTTTTTCCTCTGCCTTCAATGTAGAAATTAGGTGAAAACTAAATCTTCAACGGAATGAAAGAAGTCTTTCGTCTAAGTTTTTGCATAATTTTGAATCCCTTTGGTACGCATTTTCAAATAAATTGACGATGCGCAAATGTCCTTTAAAATTTTCTGCGGCCATATATTAACATGAACCATGTCTTGCATGTGAATTATGATTTGGGGAATACTGCAATGTGATATTGTCACACCAGGTTTACTTCAAGGAGATTCCAAATATGAGATTTCCCCTTGTAAGAAAATCGGCTTCGACGGTTGGGTAGTTCCTATGAAGAACGTTCATCAATAAGAAGGGATCTCATGTAAAGGCTGGTAATCACTATAATCAGATCAGTGACGACTCTGGTGGAACGGATAAACAGGAAGCAAAATATGTTTTGGAATACTAATTAACCTCATCGAATCCTTCACTTTGAAGGTGCCTATTACTTTGATTTTGCAAGTTGATTCAACTTGAAGCAAAATTAATCATTCATTTGGTGATTTAGTTCAGAAATTCTGCCTTTAAACATTTTAATAGCTTTTAATCTTTGAACTAATGTGTTTTTATGATAGATTTCAGCTGGAAATCTTCTGAAACGCATTTGAATTATCAAGTGCCCCTGATTCCAGTGCTAAAAGAAAAAAAATTAGCTTGTTGTTTCTATTTCTTTTCACTTATTTGAAAAACAATTTATTTGTTGGCACAGGAAAGTTGAAGAGCTAGAAATCCTGTGAAAAATAAATGCTTTAAACTTCTGCATCACGACTTTTTAAGCATCTGGGAAACAATAAAATATTGTGCCAATTTGAAAAATGATGTTAAAAACGCATTGGCGTGGAATTGGAGGTGATAAATAATAAACGCGTTAAATTTTTGAACACTTTTCAAAAATTTCCTGGATTTATGCAGAAAAGCGTGAAAAAATCTGTCTGTGTCTCAAAAATTGCCTGGAACTCAGGTAAGTTTCTAAACTGTCCAGATGTCAGATTGTCCACATGTCAGGGATCCCCCTTAAATATACCTAGCATGGATGAATGAACAAAACACTTTATTTGCCGCTTTTCAGCATTCACAAGGTTCAATCAAGATTTCCGCATCCAAACCCCCTTCCCACCCAACCCAAATCCACTCAAAGACATTTAATCACTTCAGAGCAGGAAAAAGAACACAAATTTATAATATAAATAAAAGAAAATACAATCCACAAAATACAACTGGACATCTGATGTGTATGCATGCACCCATTCATTCCCTGACATTGGAAACAAAATATATTTAAAATATAATTTATAGCGCAGGGTCTTCAGCTTGTTTCTGTATGAGGTTTATTTGAATGAACAAATTAGAGAGAATCTTTGATGAGAAATCATATAAGGCCAACAGCTTATCTTGATCCTTTAAGATTCCAGAAAGGGTCTCTTCATTGAATTCCAATACTAGTAAATCGTTCTTAAGCTTGTTTCTATCTGTTCTATAATTGAATGCCACTTATTCATTGTTTTTTATATGCATACAGATGCTGCATTGACCACCAGTGCACTGACCATGGCTGCAATTTCTCTGGAACGCCTGGTTGCAGTAGTGTTTCCCCTGGCTGCCAATAATCGTTTCCGATCCCACAAGGGCAAAATCATCCTTTTCATCTGGGTTATTGCTCTGGGAATCTCACTTCCTCTCGTCATTTTCAGAAAACCGGTTCAAATCCAGGCAAGTTACAGTTTCCTAATTTTTTTTATCTCCCAGTATATTAGCAGCTGAATTATTTTACGGATTCTAACACGGTTTATTTAAAGTGGAGCAATTTTCAAGAAAGGCTTTGTGTGGATGACTGGCCGAGATATTTGGAAAGTGTGGTTCGGAACAACGGCACACGATGTCAGTTCGATGATTCTCAGAGACAGATTTATCTGACAATGGTGAGCATAAACATGACCCTGATGTAAATACATCAATTAACGCATCAGATGCATCTAATTTGCCCTACACTTTTTTGTAACGTTCTACTTTATTATGATCTATTTGCCATATCTGTAGAAGCTGCTGAGATGAGTTTGGAAAGATGCAGTGAAAAATAAATTAAATGCTGGACTTTCACAAATGAATGCATTGATGTTGGTGTGGCAAAAATAAATGGTAAAGTATTATTTGTCATGCTAAATAACAAACTACAGAATCCAAATTCTTGGAAAATTTATTTTCATACAACTTTGTGAGAACCCAAAAAATCTCTGGTTCACATGCCTATTTCTCAAAACCTCAAAGGTTTTCTTCATTGCAAAATTTCTGTAAATTCCAAAACTGTTATTTATCCTTTTGAAGGATAGTTTTCCTTTTTTCACTCTCATTTCTTTTTCAACACTACATTTGAAGCTCTTGTATGTAACACTGAAGCAATTTGCAAGTTTTTATGTGTTTTCTGAAATACAGGTGAACCTCAATAACTCAAACCTCCCTAAGTCAAAAACCCCCCTAAGTCAAATTTTTTTCAGGTCCTGTCTGAATCCCCTTAGAACTAATGCATTTAAAACCTCCCTAAGTTGAAGGCTTTTTCCCTCAAACCTCCATAAGTTAAAATTTATTTGGCCTGGTTGCTTTCATTTTCTTGACACAGGAAATAAAAAATGCAATAAAACATTAACTGATTTGTTTCAAAATGAGGGGAGAGACTTAATTGGGAAAATGAACCCTGCCTCCCACGTTCAGGATGCTTTCAACTCATTTAAGAAGTAATTTCAGCCTCAGAAGATTACAATTTAAAATTTTGAGCAATTTTTATATCTTTCCCAACACAAAAGGGCTTTTTATTGTAGATAAATTCAAAATCTCCCTAATTCAAACCTCCATAAGTCGAATTTTTTTGCTGGTCCCTTGAAGTTTGACTTAGAGAGGTTCAACTGTATTTGAATTGCAACAACTTTATAATAGGGTGAAATTTCACCCCATGCAGTCATAGCACAACCAAATTTCTTAGTTTCTTTTATCTGAACTCATTTCATTCTATTCTAAAATTGTTCCTAGCAGTTGGCTTGAAAAGCTTAAAATTTGTGAAAAATTCAAGTGCTGCATAGGAAAGTTAGACTTTTTGAAAAATAAATATATAAAGCGTCGATGTCTGAAACATAAATTTAGGGAATGGGATGGAAGGAACCAAATGCAAGCCTTCAAAAAAATAAAGCCATGAAACCCGAGCTTTGAAATTTCTGACTTCTCAACATAATCATGTGAGCAAATGCAGCTTATACTCTTTTCTAAGGAGAAAATATGGAAATATTTTTTTTTTTCAAAACGACCCTATATATAGCTCAATTTTTGAATAAATTTTAGCTTAACCGATGATTTTGGCTCAGTTCATAATTGAAAAAAATGAAATCTATTACGATTGCAGGTTTATACGACCATGTACTACATACCTATTGTTGTGATGACTCTGAGCTACAGCATCATTGGCTGGTATGTTTGGAAAGCCCACGAACCCGGGGTTTTGGGCACAGCTGGCTCGGAAACTGCGGAGGAAGCCCGGCATCAAACAAGGATCAGAGTAAGTGCAACATATGGTCTTTTACCCTTGGGCATCGGAGACAGGGTGTTAATTGAAAAAATTAGTTACCGAAGGCCACTGATTTTGCACGGATTCGGAAATTGAATAGAACCCTACCCAGAGAAATAAATTTGCAATGTCCAAGACTTCAAGAAGATGGCACAGTCTATATGTCTTCAACTTTTGAGGAATCTCACTGACAACACATTTTCTAATTTTTCACCCAGGAAAATTTTCTTGTAGAACAAATTTTAATTCAGGAATGAGCCTCAAGTAGAAAGAAATGAACAGAAAAGATAATAATGTAGATAATTATTTTAATGTTTTCAGTTTTTGAAGATTTTCACAATTTATTGAAGTGCAAGTGTGCTTTGAAATTGTATCATACTTTGGTAATTCAAATTTTAAGAGGGTTGGAATCCGACCTTTGAATAAAATTCAAGTGCCGCCAATCATTTCTAATTGAAAAGGAACAATCATTTGAATGTTCCTTTTCATTTCATTTGAAATTTTCATCTGAAAATGCCTGTAGCAGTTGTCGTTTTCTTCATTTTCTCTTTGTTTCTTGCACTTTCTTGTTTTTTCTTCTTCTTTCATTTCCTATCATTATTTGTTCCTGGAACCAATTAATTGAATTCTCATAATTCACTTTGGGAAATCATGCCTTTTTATAAAAAAAATTGTGTTCAATGCCAAACTTTACCGTCATTCTTTGAAATGAAAAAAATTGCATCAAATTTTGTTTAATTTACAAATCCTTTCCTAAACTAGGTCTTGAAGATGCTGATGGCAGTTATGGCCATGTTTGTTGTGTCTTGGACTCCTCTTCAAGTCATCAGAACCTACAGCACTTGGATACATGACAGTCGCAGGGATGGACAGGTAAATTTACAGACACATTCTTCACAGTTGAAAATTTTTACATGTCGACGAAGTCCTTCAAATTTAGGCAATCATTTTTTTTAATAATTGAAATTGTTATCTTAGAAATATATTAACTTACAGAATACCCTTTTTGGAAGTTT
>CAJPEX010002243.1:6006-39486 GCA_905338405.1 Notodromas monacha
TGGAGCTGAAGAGGGTTGGAGCTGAAGAGGGTTGGAGCTGAAGAGGGTTGGAGCTGAAGAGGGTTGGAGCTGAAGAGGGTTGGAGCTGAAGAGGGTTGGAGCTGAAGAGGGTTGGAGCTGAAGAGGGTTGGAGCTGAAGAGGGTTGGAGCTGAAGAGGTTTGGAGCTGAAGAGGTTTGGAGCTGAAGAGGTTTGGAGCTGAAGAGGTTTGGAGCTGAAGAGGTTTGGAGCTGAAGAGGGTTGGAGCTGAAGAGGGTTGGAGCTGAAGAGGTTTGGAGCTGAAGAGGGACTGCTTGGTAGCTAAGAAAAGTTGAGTTCTGAGGGAAAACAAGGTAGGATGGAATTCCGCAAAAGTTTTGTGTTTCATCATGTCCCAATGCGCTCCTTATCTGGATTTCAATGAACTTCTAGCAACTGATTCAGAAAACTTCCTCAACATTCTTGTTGGCTTGTACAGAAATCGACGGAATGCGAGCCGTTTCTTGAATTACACTTTTAACTGTAGGGATAAGATCCCCCTGTCATCCAGTCATTGCTCACCGAAAGCTTATCCTGCTTAATTACAACGACAAAGGGGATTTTTATAGGCGGGGTTTTTACTTGAAATAAGAGACTAAATAAACAAGACTAGACTAGAGCATGGTAATTTGTTTGGAATAATTACTGGTCCGAATGAAAACGCCACTCGAGGACGGACGTTTGTTAGGTTCACAGAAAGGAAAAATACGTCACATTTCATTCACAGAGACAAATGATTCCCCGACTACTACAAAAAAAGAAAACTCATATGTGTTAATCAGAGCACTGAGTAAAACACCTAAAAAGCAAGATACGCATATTGTCTGAATGATGAATTCGTTAACAGAGAACCAGCACGTTCAAACAACAACGCGCGGGGCTAATCTTGAAAGGAATAAAACGTCAGGTTTTATCAGAGTTTCGGACATTATTAGTAATCTGTGTGTGTTAATAGCTTAATACTTGATACACACATCAAATGAATGCAGTATTGTGGAAAAGGTAGTGGGGCATCCTCGATTTCCGTTCGGCTCAGAGGGCTGCAAATTTAGGAAGAGAATGCCCACAAAGATAATTTTTTGTTGTTTAACAAAAGATTTTTGCTGGAGAGTAAAAGGTTGATGATCAATAAGCTTGTTAACATTGTTAACCAGGGTGTTCTTCAAATGTTGGCTCACTATCTGCACGAATCCCATTCATCGTTGTTCTGTGATAATAAATAAAAATTATGTACCGTATAATAAATGTTTTTCCTCTACTTCGGAGCTGGAAAACTGATCGATCTAATAAAAGTTTACCTGGATTCCCGCATCCATTATAAGTGCAGGAGAACGCTGTAATATTTCTTGTCGTTCATTTGTCTGGTGCTCTTGCAGATTAAAAAAACTCCAATTTTCCACTTTCTAACATCAATCACGAACACAGCTCTCTGCTATGAATACATTTTTTATTCGTCCGTGGAAATGTACCTGCGTGGTAAACTTTAATCTATTACAATAGGTGATGCGAACAGATGTGCATTTTTTTGGTGAACAGAACTGCTGGTCGATCTTGAAATCATCTCCATGGACTCAACCCCCTTTTGAACATGTCTTTCTTGTCAAAATATCCATCGAAATCATTCACAATACGATGAAAAAGGTTTAGTTACTGATGAATAACGCCTGTGTTTTGTGACTTCCGGAATCTTGGGTCCATCAGACGACTGCATTGGCTCATCGGCGCAAAACAACAGTCACTGGACCACGAGAGAGCAAAATGAGAGTCCAGGTCATTGTGATGCAGACCAACAGTAGCCATATTGAACCACGTTGATTCTGATCTGGTGCAGCAGATGTGAAAACCTTTGCCAAACGTCGGTTGCACAAGTCCCGACCGCAGTAGCAGAAATAGGTCTCTCCCTCGGTTTGGCATCCGATTCCAGGCCCCGTGCCACAACCACGGCTCACCAGCACTTCTGCACATCGTCGAATAATGGAATTCCATTACGAAAAAATCTCGTTACAACTACTTTTTCAACAATATTATTCAGGTCCCCAAATAGATTCATTTTTCAAACTTTCTAGACATGAAGCAAAAATGGGACCCCGAAAATGATCAATAACGAGCTTGTCATTGAAATTTGAGCATTAATGAGATCCGCGAATGATTAAGTTTGAGAAGACCTGCTTTTGAATTTTCTGGTTTACTGTATAAATACCGTAGTAGACCCCATTGACTGAGAAATACGTCCTACATTTCCGGGAGAATAGTTCAGATTTTTGTTTAACTAATCTTGGAAAACGGAGAGAATTCTGTATCCAAAAAATTGTTAAAAACTCATGTGTTCTACCAGCTGCTGTGACATATGTTTCAAGGCAACATGTTTCAAGTCATAGTACAGTCAACCCCTGTCTAATGGACTTTATTTGTGCAAGGGACAAGTCTGTTAGACAAAAAGTCCTTCACATGAATTCAATTACATTAAAAATTAAAAATTTCAATTTTCAACACTAATTTTAAACCAAAAGAAGTCTGTTTGGAGGATTTTGTCTGTTGGGTGGGAGGAAAAACTGCTTGCAGAGCTGGTCTGTTTGGCGAGAATCCCTTACACAGGAGGTCTGTTAGGCGGGGGGCCTCTGTATAAAACGTGCCTGTGAAAGAATTGCCAAGCAAATGCACACCTTTTTTTTACATTATTTCTGCACATAGAAGAAATTGTCTCTGTACTGTAATATGTATAATTGCTTTGGTTCGAAAATACTATATGGATCAAAACTGGGACCTGCACATCCATTGAAATTTGCACAAAAAAAGTACTGTAGTGGGATTGTAAAGTTTGTGTTTTTCTTTCGTGGAAGGAAACGAACCTTTCGTGTCATCCTTGTAAGCTTCAACACAGTGCGGAGTGTCGCACGTGCGTTTGATTCCGTATGGACTACAGCTTTCTTGGTCGCATTCGTAGCATTCCAGTGCACCTGCAGCGAAGAGATTTACGCTCAAAAATAATAGTTTGTTACCCGAATTAATAGTTTGACTGACTAGAAAAACCCATGAAAGGAATCAATGATACCGCTAAGAAAAGGACGTCGGATTTCATGTTGAGCGCCAGATAGATACGTAATGAATTTAGAATTGCCTGAATAATTTACACCTTCGCAGGTCTCATGTGATGCTTCTTCTCGTTCCTCAACAACCTTCTTTTTTGCCTCGGTATGATTGATTATCGAATCAGCTCCATGAAAAGATTATCGCTTCACAGTGCAGTGCATTCTGAAGTTGGATGAATTTTACGTCACCTATCCACATCCATCCAAACCGTAGATATAAACTCACAAATAGATGTCGCTGTCATGAAAAGTGAAGTCCGAAAAGTGGCATCCGGCGAATCAACCGAACAGGCTCGGGATTCTCCTTAAGCTATGTCTGTAAATTTTGATTGAGTTCGAGTAACAGTCATGTTCAGCTAGATTATACAGTACAGTATTGTTTTTGAAACATAGAAAGGGTCTGTGAAAGAACATGCAATAAACGAAAATTAATTTAAATGAAGAAGCCATCAGACGTATGAGAAGTGAACATCGATTCTTTTCCATTCCCAACGCTTTCTGCAGCGCTTTTCTCGCCGGTCAACGTTCAAACAGCCGATTTTCCATTCCATCTTGAGAATGACAGCGGTTTCCGAAGAAAACCAAGATCCATCAGACGAAAATAATCCCCTGGAAAACGCATCCCCACAAATTACAGAATAATCGAAATTATTCCGTGGAACACATGGAAAAGTAATTTCCTTAACCAGATGGAAATGCAAAAAAAAAAAACGGAACTGACCAAACATTCTTCTATTGAAAATAAGAAAAAATAATTCGCGATAAGATTTAAAAATTTCCTGAATTTCTTGAATTATTTCGCACAGGATTCTAAATTACACAGCACCTAACCTTGAATTAAACTTCGGGTGATGGAATTCTTGTACACAGTGATGATGCATTTTCGCACCTCAACACCCTGACTATTTGTTTCCAAAGCTACAAATCAAAGCAAACATCAATCCAAATTTTTGCTGACGCATTTTCTAGACTTCCAAAAACCCACAAGAATCTGTTCAAGAATTAGCAAGCGTTTTGGTCGTCATCAAAAATTAGTTGAATGTTGCGAATACTCTAGCTGTTTCTGTGTAAATTGGAAAATGGTATCGTTTCTTCAAAGACTATTTAAAAAATTCGGTAGTTACACTTCTTTCTGTATACTTTACTTCATTGTATATCAGGAAACGTGGTTTGCTGGACATGAACAAGAATCGACAAAATTTGCCCCTCGATTTCAAATACGGTCATACAAAAATTTCGTTCGGGTTATTGGTAATCTCCTTTTTCGGTCAAATTGTTCGTAAGCATTAAGTGGAATGAATTGGTTTAAATTCCCAACAAATTTAACCCATAAAAACCTGCATATTTTGCCACTCCATTGGAAAGCACTGGACGCTATTTTGCGCTGTTTATCGACCTTGTACAAACACCGACAAAAGACTAATTTGATCCGATTCACCTTCACCTTTGGAAAAAAAAGCACCAAATGCTATTTTGCGCGGATTTACATCAGCTATCGCATCAGTAAAAAAAAAAGCACACACTTACACCGAGTCACAGACACACTGGTTGATCGGGTAACAAAAATTTGCGCGCTCCGATTCCGCGGAAAGCTCGACTTCAACAGAATAAACATCATATAATAAATTCCTCAATAGAATTCGAAGCTGACATTGTCATGCTTTCAGTAACGATCTTCGTCTCAAGAGGGTCCTTTTTAAAAAATAAAATTAATGCATATTTTCCCTCGAGGGATTTCGGAATAGCGATGATTTTTCTGGGGTGAATTTAAGGAGCATACGTACGAGGTATTTGTTCCCACTTTTGTACATCAATTAACTCAACGGATAAAATGCATGCTGTTTGAAAATAATTCCGAGAATGGAAGGGAAGGTATTTTTCAAAAGAAAAATTTCAAATCATCAGGTGCTTTCAATGTACAGTACTGTAATTGGAAATTTGTCATCGGTTTTTGTCAGACATCGATTTTTCTAAACCGTTATTTTCTTAATGTTATTTGATGCATCTGCTTCGAAAATCGCGTTTTGACGTTTTACCATTTATAAACTTGAATGACAAAAGGGTGACCTAGAAAATTCATTCTGCTTGTATTTCAAACCTGCAATACTTGAAGAAAAAAGCTTCTTAAAAGATTATTTCACGCCGCGAGAGAAGCTGGAATTGACTCAATGAAAACTGTATGCGTTATTTTTCAAGCAACGGTTTCTGTGGCATTTTGAAAAAATCTTCCTCCGACGAAATTTCCAAAACTATCAAAATCCTCCCCATAACTTCAATGCCTCAATAACTAAGACCCACGAACAGGCGAATTTCGGTTAGAACAAAATTCTTTCATATCGAGTACTTTTTTGGGTACAGTTCGAAATGTTTCATATTTTCGCTACTAAGTGTGGGAACTATCACCAACAACTGACAGAATGCACTCGAAAAGGTACTAAAGGAATTTCTAAATTAATTTTCGTAGCCTTTCGCTCAAATTATGTCAAATGAGATTTAAACGAATCGCCTCAGGTCAGGCTGCGGTTAATAAAATCAGCCGTTATCAAGTTTTTAGGTCGGCGAAAATCAGGGGAGTTGATGAAGAGTTGAACATTATTCGACTACGATTGTCATCACATTTTTGTTCCAGCATTCCTGTTATGAAATCGTCATGGCCATACTGTTTCGAATAAATTTATATCGAACGCTTCTTTCAACAGAAAATACTTACGGCGTTTAAATATCGATACCCGAACTCAAATGGAATGTCGTTTTTTTTTTCGAGGATCAAAGATTAAAGGGTCTAGTTAAAGATTAAAAATGAATCGCCATTTTCCAGCGATCATTCTCAAAACTAAGCCTTGATAGCGAAAAAAATTCCAACAGAGTTTGACCAATTATGTTTTGAAAATGGCCATAAATTGCGTCTTGGGGAGCCTCCGACAGGAGTTCTGTCTCTGGCTGACAAGTATACAAATGTTCCTTTCTCTTCAAAAATGAAAAGCAATTCGAATGTTCCGTTTCGCGCTTAAATTTTGTGTCGTTTTTTGTGGTTGTTGTTCCGTAACAAGAGTAAAAATCTGGCCTTGAAACAGCGAGTCCTCGTCGGAACAATAATAATGCATGCAAATGACAAAAATTGTGAGACCATTTCGCCGCCCAAAAAAAAAAAAAAAAAAAAAAAAACAGGGGGCATTCAGGGAGCTCAGGTTTCAAAAATGACTACTCTGTCCCTGGAGGACGACTTGGGCATGATGAGAGGATCCGACTCCGTCGCCCCGGTTGTGTCGCCCGCAGCAGCAGTCGGGACGACTCGAGGTGGTCTCGCGGCGGCGGCGGCGGCGGCCGCGGCGCCGACGCCACTCGACGCGGAATTGTTTCTGGCCAGGGCTTCGCGCTGCGCGGCGTCGACGTTCGGCATGCTTCCAGCAACGATGGACGCAGTGGACACGACGGACTCGACAGGTGACAACGTGCCGGTGCCGTGTTTGTGTCCAGAGTTCATGTTGGACTGCTGCGACGTTTTCCGACTCAGTTCCGCCCGTTTCCCGTTGAGGAAGTAGGTGATCATCTCGCCTTTGCCCTTGACTTGAATGGATCCCCGACAGGACATCGGGTAGCCTCTCTTTGCTAGGATCTGGAACACCTCTTGAGTGGTCTACACGGGAAAAAGAAAGAAAAAAGTCGCAATTTTTTCGTCAATTCCACGTGCTAAATCAACTGAAAAGATCAGCCAAGATCAATGTCATTTGTTTGAGCTGAAATGTGCCGGGTTTCATTTCTGGGAGCCCTTGCAAAATAAAGGCATAATTCAGGTGACATTTCAAAAGGGGATTCTGCAAAAAATTCGATCGTGAAAAGAGCTTATCAAGTCTAAGCAATTAAATTATATTAAACTAATTGTTCAATCTATCAAATTAAACGACTGAATTACACTTCCTGTGCTAATTTACTTGTCGATCTATTTTGTCAAAAGTGATATGGATCCATTTCTACATTTTACGCTGAAATGTTTCTGAACAGATCCGAATTTAATAAGACAGGCCAGAAAAGACAGGGAATCTTATCTTATTGATCAGCTTTATTTAGAAATGAGGTAAATTCAATGGTATTTGTTGATTAGATCCGGAAACGGGCAAATTTTACATGAGTGAGTCATGTTGGAATATTCCGCTTGTTTTTTTGGTTGAAAAAAGGTGCAGCTTCGATTTATTTGGAAAGACTTCGTGGTGAGCGGATCTTTATACTGTATATATCTTCATATTATTTTTTTAATTTGCTGGACTAGTTGACTTGAACTTTGGTCACAACTTTCGATGGACATGCTAAAATTAATGTTCATACGAAGGTTGATATTTTTCCAAATCCGGTGATCAGTATCAACTGAAACCAAAAGAAAAAAGGGAACAATGAAAAAATACTGAGAAACAGTACTTTACTCTGTATACAATCATCCTGCTAATGTAGTTGTTGGGTTCATTTATTTGCTCGTACATTCGGTTCCAAAAATATCCATTACTCTGGTCCATTGAACCAATCATGTACATCAACAAATTGCTTTGAAATGGGGGCTTAACTTTAAACTAATTGATTACCTGGATTCGATCAGGAACACCAGTAGATTCCATTCGACTGGCGACATTGACAGCATTCCCCCAAATGTCGTACTGAGGCTTCCGAGCACCAATTACCCCAGCAACAACAGGTCCCATACTAATACCTTCACGCGAAATGCAAGATATAAAACGAATTAAAATTTCATCGATTGAAACGAGGAATTGAGAAAAGATGAACTCACCAACTCGAATTTTGAAATTGTTGAAGGAATGTTGATTGACGTATTCCAATTGATCTTTTAATCGCAGCGCGTAATCCGCTGCAGCCGTCACATGAGAGAAATCTTGCATATCACAGGTAGATTTAGTCAGGCCTGTGAATTTTCAGACCAAAAAAAAAGCGTTCAACATGTGATACAGAATGGAATATGGTATCTAAAAGGAATGTCATCGTCGCAAAAGACAGAAAAATAAGTTCAAACATAAAATTGGATTCCGATGTAAATCGCTGATCAAGCATGTCATACGGGTGTCAGATTTACCCGAAACATCCGTTAAATTTGACTCATTCACTTGTCTTATAAATTTCCAGACAAAATAAATCCCTTCACACTTGATGAAGAATGTAAATATGAGATCCAAATTCAATAATAAATTGCATCTTCGAATGGCTAAAAAAAAAGTTGAAACATGAAATAGGATCGTAATGAAAAATCTCTGTTCAACATACGGTTGCCAGATGTACCCAAGATGATCATTCACTTTTTCTTTCAAATGATACATTCTTCTTTAAATATTATCTTTATTTTTTGAAAGTACGCTTTATATGAATTCAAGGAGAAGATATGAAACGAAAAAGACCATTGATGTTATTCTTCAAACACGAAGAAAAAGGTTTATTGATGTTTTTATAAATAAATAAAATATTAATTGATGTTTTTAGAAACCTGAGGCGGCCATGTAAGTGGACCCGATGGTTTTAATCTTCTCGATGCACCTAAACTGGTCTTCGCTGAGGATGTCGTCAAAGTCGGCGATGATTTCATTCAAAAGTCGCAAACATTCGACGCCCTCATTGTTAGCTTCTAGTTCGACGTAGAACTCCGAAAAGTTCGGGATCGAAGCGAACACGATGCAAACGCATTCGCATTGTTCGTGGTACAAGTCCTGCGAAAAACGGATTTTCAAAGTGATTTTGGAATTCGTAATTCCGTTGATCAATAAAATCAGTTCAATTGCATGGTCAAACTTCACGATTTTCGTATTTAAACATCCGTTTGATTTTCACTACAACGCCCAAGTTTTGCTTCCTGGATTGTCAAACGGGTGCCACCTGAATTTACACACCCTTACCAAAAATATTTCACGTACACAACTGTAATTTTGCCCGACACAAATAAACTCACTGTGCTCCCTCATGTATTCATTGAAACATGAGACTAATCTTACTGAAATTTTGATTTTTAAAATGATGGTATGTCTTGCATTCTCTGATTCGTATATCCAACAAAATTTCCTTTTTGTTTTATTAGAAACAAAAACGATACGCGAGTTATATGCGATGGTTTCAACATCGTTACCTTGAAAAAAAAAAAAATTTACGATTGCGTAGTTCAAAATCCATTCGTGTTTTACTTCAACGACAGACTTGCTTCCTGTAATGATACACAGGTGTCACCTGAATCGACACCCTGACCGAGAATATTTCACATACACAACCTGAAGTTATTAACAGCTTTACCCGATGAATAAACTAAGTTTAACCTCCTGTATTTATTAAAATATGTGACTCCAAGAAAGAGAGCATGTCTCACAGTCGCTGAGTCCAAAATCCGACAATGTTTATTTTGTTACTTGTTAGAAAAAAAGAGACGCAAGTCATATGGGATAGTTTTTTGAACTCGAGTGAAAGCCAGAAAGTAAATTGATGAAGTTCTGGTTTAAATTATCTCCCAACATTTCAATGAGTCGGACGTTTAATTAAGAAAGGTATATTTTCATTAAAAACCTATGCTGAATCTTCTTGTTTGGGCTGTATAACAAGTTCTCTGTATACGAATTAATGTACAGATTATTTACGATATCATCGGGCTGCATGGTAAAATTTCATCCAAGTGAAAACACATTACGAATAATTATAATTACTCGCATTGTGGACTGCGTAAATAACCCTACAGAGGTAGGTTTAAACCGTAAATTCGCCGCTTGCATGAAATTTCATTACTCGCTCGCTGCTGATCTTCATTAAATAAATACCGCTCACTGCTAGATATAATTAAGGTAAAATGAACACGGGCAGTTGGCTCGTAAAAAGCGCCAAAAGAGGAGACTTGATAGGATTTAATGCCCACTACATCTGCTCTTTTTCATGCTGAAAATATACCCGCGGCTCTGTTGCACTTACGTCTGGGCGGCGTTCGGTCATGAAATGCTCCGTCACGTGCTCAGGCAAAATGTTCGCAAGAAGCTTTCTGTTGTAGGCCCTTAGTTTCTCCATTTCCTCATTTTCCTCTGAAATGTGGACAAAATGAACGTCCATTATAATCAGGTGATAATGCAAAGGGGGCATATGTTCCACAGCTCGTCCGAAAAAAGGGAAGGCAAGATATTATTAGTCGGACCCCTAGTGTCCAGCTGTCTTCGAAGGCCTTTCAAGAATTGCATTTGACTCACGCAGACTGTCAATTCTATTTCGACTACAGTGAAAATTTTCCACGTTCTAAAAGAATATGATGAGAAAATTTTCTCCTTGATTTTGGATACTCTTGCATTAATTTTTACCAATTCTAGAAATAAATAAGACATCAAGAATTATGAGATAAAGTTTGCATCTGATGTATATCTTGTGGAGATTTCTTGTCAAACTTTGATAGATTCATTTTTTAAGAAGCATCAGGTGAATCGTAAATTTCAACGTATTCAACCACAGTTTTGATCATTTTTTATTTATTTCTCAGCGTTGCAACTTCAACAGAAGCAACTCAAATTTTTGCGCCGTATATTACTGATTTTCAAACCCTGGGGCTTTTGTCCCCTGAAAATTCACGAAAATCGGAAGCAATTGATGGACAGAATTTTTTTTGTTTTTGCATGCCAGGGATAGTGCATACATTTTTTCGGTGCTGTACTTCAATAGGACTTTTTTTTACACGTTTCTGGTCTAAAAGATTAATGTCACCGAGAGAATCATTGACCAACTTGAAGCATTTCCTTTATGAAAAAATATTGTTAGATCATAGGAATCGTGACTAAAAATAGTCTTCAGTTCATTAACATGTCTGATAGCACTGCAAGTGTCTGCGATTCATTAGAAAATGCAAATGAGGCATGTAAATCTGATTACTTCGCAGTATACTAAGGTGTACTTTTGTCTCTGTCCTCTTTTCAACGTGTGCAAAAAAAACTTTGTACAATTCCCAAGAAGTATTTCTGTGAAAAATCATCTCGCTCCATCCCGATCCATCCAGCAAAATCCATTAAAAAAAGGGAAAGCACAAGATCGACAGTGAACCAAACGAGCATATGTTCATTGCTCGAAGATTTAATTGTCACTCTACAGCAGTGTTCCCAACCTTTTTGGGCCCACAAACCAGCAAACTTCCATGACAATTTTTGTTGACTGGCAACTTTCCAAAAAAATATTCTGCAGACGGGCAAAGTTTCATGAAATTTTTGCAGATTCAAAGACGTTTTGCTTGGAAGACTTTATGGTAGGTATTTAAAGAGTTTCTGCTTTTTTGCCAAAATTAAGTCAAGAACCAATGAAGCAGCCTTTGCGGAATGTAAAAGAATCATAATCTTTTAAAATTAAAAAAATTAGAAAGTTGGGTTCGAAGAAATGTTTCTCTGAATGAAAAATCAGAATAATTTATTTCAGCAGTTACAATTTGTTTGAAGGGCCAGCAGGAGAAACGCCAACTTTAATTTTTCATTTGATAATTTCAACTGCCATCGTTTATCCCACAATTTTAGATAAAGATAACAGTCTGCAGTGCTACTTCTGATAAATGTACTGAAGACAATTTCCGTGGTCCGGCGCCGGTCCGCGGACCACGGGTCATTGGGAACACTGGTCCATGAGTCAACGACTGGAAGTTAAGTCAGTATAGGACTTTAAATTGAAAATAATGAAGGGAGTTAATGTCATGACATTGATGTGGTAGGAAAACATGGAACACGCTGTGGCCCCGGGAATCAATGGTCTATATACATACAAGTGGAAAGGCTTTTTTGGAATCATACGGAAAACTAATTTCCTGCTGAAGAGGGCTTCGCACGCTTCCACAAATATGCCGGCGATATACGTGGAATGAAAAGAACTTCTTACCGGTTGCCTGCAGCTTCCAGAGAAAATCGAGCCTGGAAATGGACTCGGTCTGGCCCCCGTGTATCAACACGGCCAGAAGGAACACGAATATAATCGCTATCGTCGGGTACGTCGACGTCAAAGCCGGGGTCTGCACTCTGCAAATAATTATTTCCGGTTCAGTGTTTGCCCGGGACATGGCCGTCTCCTTCGTCGTCCTAACCCCCAGCACCCCACGGAGCGGGTTCGAAGAGTTTCTATATTTAACTTTTCAATTCGACCTTCCTTTCATGTGCTTCATCAATTCGTGATCAAAAGCTCGGGAACAAGTTTTCCATTTGCATCGTATCCCCGTACGTATATGCAGCGTTCCTCTTTTCGCGAGAACGAACCCGCGTCGTCGTCGGCACCACGTACCGCGCATTTTAGCAAACATTTAGAAATATCTTGGAAATAAAACATGGCTTCTTCCGGGACCTCTTCAAAGAAAATGGGCAGAAGCTATCTTTCTACAATTGAATCAACCTTTCCGTGCTACTTTCAGAGAGCACATTTCGCATAAAGCATCTGAAAAGATCTAGAGAGAAATGATTCGAATTTCCACGTCAAACGTCCTTCCGTTTCTTGTAGTTATTTGACAGGCCATCCAGAAGTATTACAGACGATGAGCACCATTTCATGTTGACACGACTTTGAAACAAATCGAATGTGCCCTAGATTCGAGGTAAAGTACAATTTCATTACAACGAATCTCGCTTAGTCGTATTACCGAATTATCTGCTAAATCGAAGTTGTTTTTCAGATCCTAGGCAATAATATCATTAAAATCACTTAAAAACGAATTTATTGTTATAATGAAGCCTTTTTCTTGGCCCGAAAAGCTTCGTCACTGTAACGATATTTTACTGGATTTCATGACGTGGAATGTGTAGTAAATATTTCAAGGATGTGAAGACAAAAATTCCGAAGACGCAAAATTCTGCCAAGACAAGACAATGAAACAAGCGTTTCTTCAAGGTGATTTTATTTTGTCTTATTGGTTCACTCAGTCTTGTTGCTGCATAACCAGAGCATGGATTATTATATTAAATGACCAAATTTTCCGTGGCTCATGAAATTTCTTTGATATTGAAAGCATAAAATCAGGACAAGGTCAATCTTCACTATTTGCACATAATTAGTTTAAAATCCCAAATCGTGTGATAATAATTTAATATTTGAAAAGCCTCCTCTTAGCTCATAATCAGGGCAAAGTTGCAGTATTTCGGAAGGACTTCTGGGGAATTTCGGTCCGGATTTTCGACTGAAAATTTACACAACGGTGTAAAAACCACACTGAGAAACTGGATTGACAAAGAAAACCCTGAAATGCTGCTGTCTTTGCTGCTCCCACAAAAATTATAGCAATATCTCAGGGGCTAATTCAAAATTCCAATTCCCACGGACCATTGCTGAAAATGTAATTCTATTCAGGTAAACTGTATACTGACTGTTGCAGAATTAAATTCATTCATGAGTAAGTAATAAGACTTTTCGAAGTCGCTGTTTCCACCAGAAGCTTTTGTACCAGTGAGATCACATCACCAAAGAAAAAGTTAGGTTTGCAAAAATGAGAATAACTCAAAATCCACTGGTCGAATATATATTTTACATGATGACAGAAAAGCTAGGAAACATCTCTAGTTTCAATTTGAGACCTTGTGGTATTTTCTAAGTAGAAAATTGGAGCTCATTCTTGGGTTTTAAGATTAACACCATATTACAGGTAGCTCTAAAATGTTCTGGCTATAAAAGGGGGAAGGATGCCTGAAAATGAGGATGGCATTGAAAAAAAAAAAAAAGAAGCTCAAAACAAAAGCGGGAAGCTGCTGAAAGCTTCTGGCAAAAACTTGAACTCCTTTTTTTTTTCCTGACGTTTTGCATCAGTCAGTAAATGAGTAATCGTTTTTCTGATGCATGGATGGATGCAAAAGGGAGAAGAAGAATAATGCGTCTCAATAAATATCCTCTCGTACCCGTCGTTCCACGGAAGATGCACTTCGGCCTCGTCAAAGTGGGTGATGGAGATGACCAGGATATAGCTAACGTAGCCGAACGTGAGAATGCCCAAAATTGCCATCTTGGTGATCGTTGTCATCAGTTGGTAGACGGAGCAGGAGACCATGACAAGCAGCAAGCTCAGCATGGTGTACTGAAGAAGAGAGGAGAAGAACAACCCACACGATGAGGCATGACCGAACAAAAGAGGCCTGTGTTATATGGAACCGCTTGAAGGGTATTATTCCTGGATCCACAATTGCGCCTCGAGTGGGACGAGGAGAAGCTCGTCCTTCTTTTTTTTTTTTTTTGCCAGCCACACATTTGTCGCTAAGTGGCTAAATAATGCAGTTTTTCTTTGGGAGAAAATGTCCCGCTTTCACACGTTCATTTCCTTATCATTCCAGCGGTATATACAATACACGTACGACCGTTTGCGATGCTGGAGATTTAGAAAGAAATAACTGAATCATCTCCCTCTACAAATGTTCATTCTTATAGTGATATTCAAAATCTTGAAACCTCATACTGATTTCACATCAGCCCGTTTTTCTTCGAGAAACTGCGGCTGTCTTCTTCATTCTATATCATGAAGGTAGGTACAATAGTATATTCCAAAGAGAAATAAATTTTTTGAAAAGGAATAAGACTATGATCACGTGTGGAGTGGGCTTTACAGTACAGTAATTGTTTTTGAAGCTGCTGACGAGACGGATTCAACAATGACATTTTGAAAGTAGATAGGTGAAATTATTAAATTAATTGCGAGCAGGGTTAAAAAAAGAGGACTTTTGAGTGGCAGCAATTTTCGCTTCAAATCCCAGGACGATATATCTCGGAAATTTCATCATGGCTTATTTTATGGTAAGGCTTATTTTCAGGGTGATAAAATTGGTACGTGCACTAAGTCCAATAACTAAAGTATTAGGTCTTACTTTTGAAGAAAAACTTATTTCGTCAATTTGAAGAAAACTTGAAATCCTGACCGACTGCCCTGAGCCAAATATTTTTTCTTGAAGGAAACTTCACATACTTGTCGCCAAAATTTGATCATATTTCCTTTGGCTGAATGCAGTTTGTATCAGATTTGGCCACGATAATCCTCAGTTTAAGGGTAGGTAAGATTATTATGATTTGGATTACTTTGGCTTTGTTATTTCTGGTATTGTCATCAATTCAGGTGACATCTACCTAATACGGATATACTACATATAATAATGCGGGGCCAGGTGCTCAAGGAAGAGAATAATTCCTGATTGAATCAGATATTTTGCCTAAGATGTCTTCAAATGTCAAATAATGATTGCATGACCACTTTTTCGGGAATACATTATTTTGATGCTCATAAGCAGGGCGAAGGGTAAAATCTACTGAATAAAGGACGCCCCACGGAAAAAAAAAAAAAAAACGGGTCGAGAGCATCTTGAGGCTGTCGAAAACCCGTAATACCGGGCGGCGAATTTCATGACAGCGTAAATAATCAAAAGCAAAAAATTGACAACGTATTTTTCAAAAAAATCTCACGTCGGAATAAGGACAATTCCAGATTTCCGCGACCCCGTGGCTGCGGTTGGAAGAGAAGGAAACGAAGCCGGCCTCGACAGACGAAGCCGGCAATGCGCCCCACAACTCGTCGTCTGTCGATGTCACTGTCGGTGTCGACGACGCGTTCCTCCATCCGGAAAAAGTGGTTCCGGAACTTCCGTCGTCAACGCCTCCGACGAGGATGCTCTGCGGCTGGCGGAGACCCCGCAGGGAGCACCTACCCCCACTCTCCAGGAATTCTATCAGCTATTGTTTTACCCCCCACGGAGACGAAAAAGTGGGTGATGAAATATTATCGACCGTCCCAAGAGAAGACACACAAAAAACTACAATATCGTATGGAATCACAGTACTGTTCTGCATATTTTCAATAAATAAGCAACCATCAACCAGACGCAGTGTTAAAAAACACAGACGGAAGAATCACGGTTGAATTTCACAGGTTGTCAAATTAATTTCGATTCCGTCGTGAACATATTCATCCGAAAAAATTGTCTTAAAATATTAAGACGACATTTTTTTGTTTGCTGGTTATTTGTGAAGATTGGTAACACTTCTCCAGAGTCCAGAAAGACCGGAAATGAAATCTTTCGTAAGAACTTCTTCTTTGACTAGACGACTTAATTTAATTCTGATTCTTCCCAAGCAAGAAAAAAAAACAGGAAATGAAATATTATCGAATGTTCCAAGACAAAATAAAAACTTATCCCGATGGATTCTGCTTATAGTTACCTATTTAAAAAAAATTAAACATCATCGAACAGATCTGATGGAAAATGAGAAGAATAATGAGAAGATGCGGCTGAATTCCAGTCATCATTTCTAATTCGATTTATATTATGTTGCTTTTTTATCCAAAAAAAATTGTGGATATGTACGAAGATGTACAAACAAATTGAAAAAAAAAAAATCGAACAGCATTTGAAAGAATTTCTTCCTTCCGGCTTTCAAAAATTGCCTATGAAAAGTGCTGCAGATATAATGTATAATCTAATAAATGAAGCCTGAAAATGTATTGAATAAAGGCACGAACCAATGAACAGTTATTGAGGATTGCGGTGGAGTCGGAATTTTCAATTTTTGCAATCGAAACATTTCAATTGAGGATCAATTGAGAACACGTAGAATATAAATTCGATAACGTGAGCCTTTTCTAATTGCATTGATATTTTAATTTTTCCTTTCATATTAACTCCATTCCCGTAAAAAAATTACGAAACCCAGACTACAATGTTTGCGAGAGACTCCTAATACAGCTTCATAAGCTGTTTTTTTTTTTTTTTTTTTTTTTTTTTTTTTTTTTTTTTATTTTTCTTTTTCATAAGCTTTTTTTTTTTTTTTTTTTTTTGCTCAGATGCTGAGCATGCAAGTAACTTTCTTAATATTAACAGAATAAAAAAGCGTGTAAAAGAAAGATAAACTTGATTAATTTATCAGAGGAAAAAACGTCATGGCTCTCAGAAAAATGTCGATAGAATCAACCCGGAATTTTGGGTTCACACAAATTCCTGTTAAATGAAGCAAGTCATGGAAGCACTTACCCTGGGAAGCACAGCTACCGCAAAAGACGCGCAAATGCAGAGCGCAGCGAGTATGGCGGAAAGAGTTCGATTCGTGCAGATCACGGAAGAAATTTTTGCAAGTGGAGCCGGCATTGCCTGCAGAATATAAATGTCAAGTGTAAAAGTGAGTCCTCTGCATCCCTTCGAAATCCAGGGTTTTGCAATTCCGTCAATCAAAAGCCACTGAATGAAATCCTCGACCCCGCTTATATATACGCGGGATTATTCAAAAGTTTTGTCAATTTGCATCAAAGTAAAATTCTTGACGTCCCAGACTTTTTGAATCGATGAGCAAATGCGAGATCGCAAGCATAAAATAAAGGAAACCTCCATTCTTCGTATGCTTATATATTTGAATTACAGTACTTAAAAATAAATGCTCACATCCAAATCCGATTAATCACCACGTCTGCAGTTCATCAAAAACTATTCGAATTCCGAAAACTTCTACAAATTTAAACTACACGAAGGGGACTTTTCCTCGACGTATTCGATCGAAAAAAAAATAAATAAGATATACCATACTAATAAAATAAAAATAAAAATTTTAATGCATCCATGAAGCCGTAATCTTGTACTACGTTCAGTGAAATTGTGTGATTCGTCTTTTAAAACGATTAAATGGTTGATTAGAAAATACTTAAAAAGTAGACATTCTTCATTCAAATTTTTACGTTAATTTGTGAACACACGTCTGCATATTTCTCAGCATAAAATACGTTTTTAGGACAGGTCGTAAACCTAGCTGATTTCTGAGTTTTATTTTCTATTTTCTTCTTTGATCAATCTTTATGTGTCCTTTTCATTTCAGAAAGCTTTCAACTTTCTCAAACATTGTTGCGTGATCTTGTGATTCTGCAACAGTATAAGAACTGTACATGCGTCTTATCGAAGGCACTCTCAAAATGAATTTTCAGACCGGCTACACATTGCCAAGACCACGTCATGGCAGAGTAATTAATTTTTTAAAATAACTCGGTGTGCCAAAAAAAGAAAGTTTGAGAAATGCCCCTGCAGAAATTTAATATTCACGTTCAAACCTGAACAATTACGTCTATCTCACGCAGCACTGTGATACTCAGCACGAGAGCATTTCTATATACAGTACCATGAAATAGATGGTCATCAACATCCAGACAAAGGAAATTCATTTACGTTGTTGTGTTCCGGAGAAAATTACAACACGTGGTGTTAATGAAGTTCCCCGGTGCAGCAACGGGCTCGAGAGAGATATTGGCTTAATTCATCCCGAGAAGTGCGACTGCGATTATTCACGCAAGACATCCTCAAGAGGGAATCGCGAAACATGTGCGTATACTTCGTGAGAGAGTATTTGAGTTAACGCGGTCACGTAATGAAAACACGAAATGCATTTGATTACGGGATAAATAATGCAGTCCCACGATTTCCGTGATGGCTTAATTTCATCTCGGAAGTTTGTGCGTCAATTTTTAGTCTCAAAGGAGAAATCAATAATTCCCACGGAGTTAAGACACTTCGAAACATCGTATTCATTTCAATCTTCAGAATTATATTTCAAGTTTCAAAACAGGAAAATCTGTCGAATTTACCCATGCTTCAAGTACGTACAGTTCAGTATCAGCAGCAACCACTTAATACAGTGCTGTAAATCTGGGATTTCCTCTTACGCGATTAAACATAATTCATGAAAATAATTCTTTTGTCATTGAATCGAAAATGACGGTGAATATTCCTTCGATGGAACTTGCGACAAAAATCGCATTCGAAGATTTACATTCATCCGAGGGAATCATGCACTCCTCATCAAAAATTAAGATGAATAAAATTAAGATATTTATTTATTTAGTATGCGAATTTTTGCGGTAAAAATCGCGCGTGATATTGGAATGAATACGGTGAGGTGATTCCTAATCAGCAAGGCATATATACGAGAGATGATTACGTTCATGTAACTTACAGTAATGTATAACACTGCTTCATTTCTCCGGAACCGTAAGTGATTAAGTTTCCACGTTAATGACCAACTTTATTGCGAACCGCGGGAATATTTCAGGCCGGAATGCGATTTACGGGGGACGGGTCATGTTCGCCAACGGAAGCCCGACCCCACAAAAAGGGGGGGGGGGGGGGTTGGGAATGAGGAAAATCCGAAAGCCCCGACGAACAAGACACGCCGATGAGTTCTCGTCGGCATGAATAACCAGGCTTCTCTCTCTCTCTCACTCACCGGAATAAGCTCGCCCAGCACCAACAGCGCAGACACCAGCGTCATTATCCCGCCTCCCAGGAGCACACTAATCAACGGAAGCGACCTGCAGGGATACACACAGAAAACGGAGAAAACACTACAATACCTCGTTCAGGCATTGATTCATTCATTCATTCACATCACGGGGAAGCACGTATGGGTATATTTTAGAAACGACGATTTGGATTCTGCAGTGTTCTCATATATCGCCAATATATGAACGTCATATAGAGAAGCTGAAGCATGGATCAGCAGTGTTCGCCAAACCAATGGTCCGCGGACCAGCATCAGTTTCCAATTTTATTTATTTTTTGGTCTGTAGGAAATTTTCTTCAGCATCATAAATTTATCAAAAGTTTAGCAATGAAGTCAGTTATCTTTATCTGGAATTTCAGAAAGACAATGTCAGTTGAAATTATCCAATGTAAAATAAAAGTTGGGGTTTCTCCTTATAATGCTTAGAATACATTTTCACCTGCAGAAATAAATTACTTTAATTTTTCATTCTGAGAACCTTTCTGCACGCCCACCTTTCTAATTTTTGAAGACCTTCCATTAAAACAGCTTTGTTGGTTCTGATCTGAACTCAATTTTTGCCAAAAAAAATAAGAAACATAATTTGATCCTTAGGCAGCAAGGTCAGACTATTTTTGCAAAATGTTGATGCGCCTCAGAGAGGTGGAGAAAAAATGACGCCTGTGGGGTAGAAGGCAAAATTAAGTCGGGATAAATCATGATTTTTTTCCTGGCCACAGAAAATTTTTGCAAGAAAAAAAATTCTCAGTCAAGCAACCGGCTTTTCTCGGATTGATCCCAACTTCTCCTCAGCCCACCTGGAAAGGTTTTCCTGTTCAAAAAACTGAAAATGCAGGAGGATAAAAAAAATTAATCCTGCTCCGTCCCACAATGGGAAAGAAGTCAAAGAACCCTCTGCCGTCCAAGGTTAATACCTGCCATAGAGTCATTCAAAGATAACTTTTTTGTGTCTACAAAAATGTTATGAAACTTTGCCAGTCTGTGGGCCCAAAAAGGTTGGGGAACACTATATTAGAGTCGAGTCAAACCTTTCTAAGTCAAACTACAAGGGACCAGCAACTGTATTTCAGTTAAAGATATTTCGAGTTGGGGAGGTTTGTAATGCATAATTTCCAAGGGAATTCAGACTGGGATTTGAGGAAAAATACGACATAGGGAGGCATTCAACTTCGAGAGGTTTGAGTTATGGAGGTTCAACAGTATTACAGAAATCTTATGCAATTGACGGAGGCAAAGAACTCCAGTGCTGGAGGAAATGGGAAGCATAGTTCTTGCATTTTTAATTGAGAAAGAACCGAATTTTCTACCCTTTTTCCCATGCGTGGCCGAAAATTGTCAAGAAAGTTTCAGAAAACTTGCACACCAGGAATGGTTCCAGCAAGTCTCTGCCCACTCTCTACATATAAATACTTAATTTAACTTCAAACTGCGCAGCCCCGACTTGAAGAAACCCTCTTGCTCACGAATCGACAATTGAGGACAATTTTTGCTATCAACGTCACAAACGAAAAGAATTTTCGAGTTCGCAAAGCTTTCTTTTTTGGCACATTTATGTCAGATCTGCTGGGAAATTTTCACTGCTGAATAATACTGTAGATGTTTACATCATTTGAAATATTCGACTGGACTTTCAGCACTTCAACTCGCAAATCCATAAAACATGCAGATGTGGCAGGTAAACCTCATTTCCTCGTAGAGATGGTCGTGCACTTTCATCTCTTGCACATACCCCTGCATTCCAAGTTTTTGACTTACGTGCGTCGTCGAAATTTGAACGTGGTTCGGAAAGGATCAAATATTGCATCGGAAATAATCTCCAACGATTCAACAGGACTCTGACAGGAAGGCAGAAGGATAACAAATTAATTAACTAAAGACAAACTTTGCAATCCAATCGTTAATAACTTAGAAGAGAACATCACATTTTCCATTGCATTACCCGAATGATTGATGCTAAACGAAACGTCTTCAGTCGTAATCATTTTTCTGAGACGGACAATTCGGAAGGAAGAGGCAAATATAAATTGCTCCCGGTTCAGGGAAATATGCAAGTAATTTGCAGGTTTCCTCATTCAATGAACAGGTATGCTTTAGGAAAAAATGAATAAAACGAGATAAAATTAATGGGTTATGTATAAGAAAATAAATGTTAACCGCCCGTGTGGAAGAAACTTCTCAACAGTTCTAAACTTCGACTCAGGATCACAATGCAGAATTTCTGCCTAAACCTTTCTATGTTTCATAATTGCCATTTAGCTCATCAAGAAATGATCATACGATAGATGATAACCTTCTAGAGAATTTGAAAAACCGCTTTCATCAAGTTAACAAATATAAGAACAGGAGGAACGTATTTGTAGTGACAAAGGAAGAAAAGGTATGAAAAGAAATACTACAGGGATGTCATCTTAAAAGAATAACTGTTGAAATAAATTTGTTACTGAAGAATGTCCCCGTGTGAAAGACCGAATTTTGTGCTATTTTTTACAAATATAAATTAAGAATAACGAAATTCTCCGTCAGGAACAAAGAACGCATAAGAATGTGCGAGGATGCAAATTGGGACGAAAGAGAAAACTTGGAAAAATTTTAGTAGCAATAAGCCCAAAGCTGTTCAGAATGAAAAAAAAAAATTGAGTATGCAGAGTTAATGAAAGTTGAGCCCCTTGCTACAGCAAATAGCAAAAATTTGCAACTGACGACTTGAATGCCATGAGTCCAGTAAACCCGGAGAGTGGTAAAGTTTATTTTCAGCTTCAAGGAAACTGTTTTGCTTATGCGACGAGTTTCAATGCAAGAAATTGTTCCACTGGAACCAAGTCGAATAAATAAGGGGGATGTCAAAAAGATAACGCGTCAAGATTTATCGCAAGAAAACGCGTTTGAAATACATTATTTGACAGGTTTCACAGATTTCTTTGCAATAAGTCCGAGCACTTGAGAAAAAACTCGTGACATCTATATATTGTCAAGTGTGTAAAACGCCGAACTTTCGCCTCTCACAGAGAGGCGAGTGTTTCACATTCGAATACAGTATAAGAATAAAAATTAATTACTCACCAATCTTGGAGGATCCCTTGTACTAAAGCTATAATTGTAAATGCCACCAACGAGGATATAAAGTACGCGGCAACCATCGGGTCCCGTTCTTCGGTGTACTGAAAAGAGGTAAAGGTTTTATCCACTGAATATATGGTTTAAAAAATTTTTATCAACAAATGTAAACTTCGGATTATTTTGGTTAATGGTCGGGTTTGTTTGCCCGGATGTTCGAATATCAGGAATAATTACAGAGTCACAACAATCATTTGAAAAGTGAAACATTCATGAATGACCCGACATTGTTTGACTGACATTCTTGTAAATTTTGATGTGCATGAGCCTCCGCAATATTATCACGGATAATTATTCAATCGAAGGGAAATAAACAGGGAATAATTATAGTCATTCAGGTCACTTTGTTTCCTCTCGAATAAATTCGGTACCTGAATGATCGAATTTACTCTATACAGTAATTTCCTACCAGCGGACCGCAGGGTACTGATGATGAACTTGGATCTCAATCAATCATTTCAAATATTTGAGAACGGGCTCATCGACATGACGCGAATGTTATGCTTCTTTTTTAATGATTCATGCATTCTCACCTTTGCCTCGACCTTATGATTTTTGAACATCAGCAGCAGTGGTTTGCAATGTTGCGTCCGGAGCTGGTCAATGCTTCTGGCATCGATGGCTCTCGACAGGTACTCGTTTACCTCGGCTTCAGGCCTTTTCGAGAAATCATTCTCTTCGTCCCCATAACCCAGCCTGTGTGAACACATCACGTCAGTCGAAGATAACATCCCAAAATCGTAAGTGAGGCCCAAGATGCGGACACAATCCGTGCATAAAGAGTGTCCCTAAGTTGAGTCTTGTTTTCCCCACAGACTTGCATTATATAATTTTTAATTGGAGTTTTATGGGAGAAATATTCTTCAGAATTCCCTGAAAAAAATTGTTTGCCACTTGAATTTGAATTGGTGAATACATTTTCAACTCGATAAGAACATTTGTAGCATTGAATAGTGTATCTCTGTAATGTACATTGAAATGTTGGCCTATCTACAAAAATAACATTCAAGTGAAAAAAAGTAGAAGTCCCTAGATAATGTTCTCATGATAATTTTATTCATTCTTTATGTATTGTATTTTACGACGCTATATTCCAAGAAAAATGATAAAATCAAAATTGGTGAGAGAAATGCCCAAGAACTTTTATTGCATCAATTTTAGGGTTGGGAATATCTGTTTCTTGTAATTTGGCCTGAAATGAATTTGCAATTTTATCACAAAATGTCCCTATGTCGAGTCAGTGTCCTCATGTTGGGCCTTTTCAAAATTTTTCTCGGAAAATAAGTGTCCCTATGTCGAATTGTCCGCAGGTCGAGGTGTCCGCATGTGGGAGTCTCACTGTAATGCCTCTATACTCAAACATAAGACGCATTTTTTTTTAAGGGAATTGGCTCAAACGAAATCTTGGTGCGCTTAATGTTATATGATGACATCATGAATTTAAAAGTCGAAACATGACTGCTTACGACCTATTTTCACTCAAAAAAAAATTCAAATAAACAATTGCACTCCACCAGTTCCAATTCACGGCACAACAGTTCAAACACTAATTTCCGGCACTCGGATTATTCAGAAATTGAGTTGAAGATTAATCTGCTGATCGGAATGTAAAGTGTGTAAGGCATTGTGCATGGAAAAATTGCAAGCAAAATATATCGCAGATTTCGAATATTTCACCTGCTGTGAATGTGCCCTTGCATTCTCTGGCGTCGGATTTTCCCTTCCTTGCTAAAGTTGCCATTTACTGCCAAAGCTGCAGTTTTTCTTGCGTGATGCTGCAAATCATTCAAAAAAGAAAAAAAAATTAAATTCACTCTTTCAGACTTCAACATGATTCTTAGCTATTTGAACCCTATGGTGGGTGAACTGTCTCTCTACATGTACAATGATCCCATTTACAACGAATTTCTCTGTAAAACGAATGTTTTTTCCGGTCCCACGGGGTTCTTTACCCATAATGTTATACGTGTTTCCTACACCGGAATTTTCTTTACGACAACATTTTTTTTTTGTTTGGCCCACTTCAGTTTCGTTGTAGAGAGAGTCCACCTTCAAACTCACATGCAATACATTTATTTGTGATCAGAAACGCTCGAAATAAACTTTAAAAAATCAGATATACAGTGCAGTATATCCGGACGCTGATAGTTCGAAATAAAATTGATTAAAAAGATGGTCTGCACAAAATTTCAATGATTGATAGGATTTATAGTGATGGTTAGACGTGATGTATGTGGCACTTGATTGCGCGCTGAAAATTTTAGATTTGAACGATTTGAAGCCCTTATTACATGGAGATTTAGATTGATACATACGTCTCGAAATTCTTGGTCATTGACAATCAGGAATGTCTGAATGTTGTGGTCCCGTAAATACGAGTTCCTCGAAGCACCATTCCCTTCTTCCACTCGATAATCGTGCCCCAAGTACTGGTACGTTTCTTTTGTAATGTGAATCCTTCTGTAAATTTGGAAAAAAAATAGAAATCAGCTTCAAAGATTCAGAAAGTGGACGTCATCTTAAGATGAAAAATATGATCCTTCGATGACGCCAAAAGAGGAAAACATGAGATTCTTTCATGATTTTATCATTTTTCTTGGAATATAGCGTCGTAAAATACAATACATAAAGAATGAATAAAATTATCATGAGAACATTATCTAGGGACTTGATGAGATGTTTAATATTGGAGAGTCTTCAAGAGAGACTTAAGAAAAGTATTTCTTGCCGGACAGATGTTATTTTTTCCCGCAAATAATTTTGAATAACTAATTTTAAAATTCACTTGAAACATTTTTTCACGAAATATTGCTTCAGAAGAATCAAGTTTCTGTGCAGAAATTTTGCAACTCACCCCGGAATTCCTCCAGATTCCATGTGATTCGCGAGTGTCACGTCGTTGGACCAAACGTCGAACTGCCATTTTCGAAGGCCTAAAACTCCGCAATGAACTCGTCCACTGTGAATTCCAACTCGCATGTTCACATTGACGCCAGTGACTTCCCGAACCAACCTTTAAATGGTCAAAAAGTAGGAATAAGTTATTATTTTGGAACTCAATTTAATAGTCGTTTTTACGTTGAGCAAAGTGTTCGTCGACACACCTGTATTTTTTGGAACGATATGAACAAAATTCCGATCGACCAACTTTCCTCGATGACCGTTTCGATTCATTTTCAAATTCCTGAAGCTATTTTTGAATTTTCCTTCATGCAGAAGTTTGATACGAAAGAAGTGTCACGAATCCCACGAAAGTCGATTAGAGAAAGCATTCCAAAAAGTTGGCATGAATGTCGGCATGTTCGAGTACTGTACATTGGTGTTGATTTTTTTCTTCTTCTTTTCGACCTCGGAATTGAAAGATGAAGTCCTTCAAACGCCAAGACAATCATTCTCTATTATTCATAATAACTGAATTTATCATATTACCATTGATGGGGAATTTTCATGCGAATCACGCGCGAATATTCTCCAAAATCGACAATCAACGTCTGAAAATGTCAAACCCCGCGGTCATCCCCCGGTTTTCCACGCATTAAAAAAAATACTGGTGTGAAAATATGAATATTTCAAGGGTTCTATTTTTCACCAGGAGGCCTTTATGCACTCCGCCCTGCCACTAAAACCTCCTCCGACACGCATTCGTGTCGAGAAAACCTGACATGACCCGGCAGGAGTGAACCGACAACGGAGTTCGAGGACTTCTGGTTTATTTCCTTCCTTCGAGGTTGTTTTGTCCTTCTGTGTTCTCTGAGGTACCTATGTTGACCTCATTATTTCGATATTATTCTATATCCGATTTGGAGTGATTACTTATTTTCCAAGGATTCCAACAGATGCTCAAACAATAAAAAGCAACGAAAAATATTTCGGAAAAATTTTCTCTGTAGCTTCGGCATCGCAAATTTTTTTTAGAATATTACATTTCATAGGTCCCAATTTACCAATTTGCAATTACCATATGACAGACAACAAATACTGCAGACAATTAAAACGCAATCTTTCGAGTGAAATATTTTTAGGTATATACGTACAGTATACATTGGGATTATTATTATTGCTGCTGGAAATTACAACAGATACTTTCCTATCAGAAAAAATCTTTAAGCGCATTTTAAAATACTTTACAGTATTAGAAAGGAAAACAACTACATTAATGAATGAACATTAATACAATGACAAATTATAGTAGCATTGCCTCTAAAATGACTTCTTGACCTTATGACGGCTCTGCACGAAAGGCATAAATTCTGCATGTGGAAAATAAGGGCTTTACAATTTAGCAAGGGTTACGTTTAAATAACTTTGCATTCACCGCCTTATTACTTTATTCATCTGGAGCACGAGATACAGTAATTCAATATAGAGACAATCCGATTATTTCTGTGTCTTAAAATATGCTCGAATATTCTTGATTGTTTCCAAGTCGCAACTGAATGCAGAACGATTTATAAGCAAACGCCACCAGACACCAGGAACTGGTCACAAAAAAAAAAGCAACAAGCCTTTTACAGTATTCGAAAAAAAAAATCAAGCCAAGCTTCAAGGTGGAAGACAATTTTGTCGACGATGAAAAAATAAATCCACTATTGTAATATATACAGCATTGCAAAATCAGACATGTTTGGAGCTATATTTAACACGACACAGCCGCTAGAAAACGATATAAAAATTAAATTACCGGGATAATTCATTCACGTTCTCTTTTCAGTGTCTTTTGAAAGCAGCGCATGGATTTTGTTGGATGCAGTATACTATAGCTCGAAAGATGAATACTGTACAGTATTCCAAAAATGAAATATATGTTCTTTAGCTATTGGCAAACGTTTCTACATGGATTTAAAAGAAACCTCAAGGTACCCCAATAATCGAAGAACGTCGAAGCTTTGCGCAAAAACGACCGCGAATTATCACACTACGTGTGTACGAAGTATACATTCTCATCGAAATTCCACGAGATGTCAGACAAGTCGTTCGCCAACCAGCATTATCCAGGGTGCTGCTAAAAATAATACCTAGGCAGGCAGAACCATATTCAGTCAACTCTCGATAGTTTTCTTTTATTCTGATTTTTTTTTCTCGTAGACACGTATATAGGCGAAAGCCTTCGGCCTTTGAAGTTGGGCCAGTAGAAGTTTCAGGAAATTGCTACACGCTCCATTACGCCGAACTTGGGCTCCACCGCGAGGAGCTGGAATCAAATTACCTGGCAACTGAAGGGGGTATTATTTCCTTCTTCCCCGACGGCTAGAAATGATCGCTGCTCGCATCCCTGCCATTAGCGGCTTTGGGGGTGAGCCAAAAAGAAAAAATAAAGTCATGCTCCTTTTGGCACAACTAACCACGCGATAAGCACCGCCTTTTTTTTTTGTTTTTTTTTTTTTTTCAATTTTAACATCTACAATGCAAGTCATGATAAATACGAGGGTTGGTTTATAAGTTATGGCACTTTTTGAAATGGACCCAACGGAGTTTCCACCATTCCAATTTTTTTTACCGTGTAACCCCATGATTTGGCACTTTGGTGCTGTTCAACATATTCTCTGCCGACTTCAATTAATTTTTTTCACGTAATATATCCAACGATCAGAAGACTGCCAAAAATCGAGTTTCATAGGTGAATTTGGAACCCTGTGACTTCTGGATGTTCCCAAAAGTAAAAAATCCGTAAATGGATTGATTTTGGAGACAGGGACATCCTTATTTCCGCCGTCGAAGAGCAGCTCAATCAACTAACGAAGCTCAATTTTTGCACCGTTTGATCCTTAGATTTATTGCATGAACAAAAATACATTGAAATCGGCGAAGAGTTTCTTGAACAGCACATGAGTGATGCCAAATGATGGGGCTATGCGAGTACATACATAATGTAATACATATAATACAATATGTAATACATATGTAGTACAGTATGTAATACATATTTTGTGGGAATCGTTGAAATTCCATATACAGTAGTAACTTATGAACCACCCCTCGTACAACGTATCCAGCTGGATTGAACAGGAGACAACATTTCCGATTCCAAAGACATATTTTAGCCTTGTTTAGAATTATTCACCTGAACCTTAATTCAGAACAATTAAATTTCGGTTATATTTTATGTTGGTCTCAGAAAATCAATCAAAACGAAAAAAAAACTGGATCGATATTTCAACGTTTTCTTGTGAAATAAAACTTGTGAAAAACTGCGCAGGATTTTGGTGACAGGATGGCCAAGGAAAAATATTTCCGATACGGTATATTTAAAATAATACGTCTCTACAAAAATTCGATTCGGTTATTTCGGCTTTCAAAACTTATTACATTTCCGAACAAAAAATATAATTCATCAGTAATTGCAGGAAACATTTCAACGTACATTATTTTACTCGGGACGCGCAGAACCGTCGCAGAAATGTTTCGTCGAAAAAAAATTTCTCAAAAGGAAACAGTTATTCTCAATCGTTTGAAAAGTCCTGAACATTGCTCTGTCTAAACTTGAGGGAATAAAAATTAATATTTCAACACCTAATGGAATCCTTCGGTAGATGTGAGAAATCATCGCGTGCCCTTGAGGCGAGTTTGTCCGTCGCCAAAAAAACCATGATTAAAAAGTTATGCGAATATTGTACAACCATGGTCGTGTCGAAACGTGCTGTTGAGTCATTAGAGCTTCCGGCTGAAACTTGGCGAGGATCGAAAGAGTAGCCCAGTTAAGAGGTTAGATTGGGTCAAATGCCCGGCGAGGTCAATGCATCCAGCAATTGCTCTGACGGTCTCAACAATGATTATTCATCTCGCACCAGTTTGCTATAATATTTCGGAAATACATTTTTCGTCGCGTTTTCTTCAAGTGACTGAATCGTGATGGAAACGTTTTTCAAAAAAGTCGGTCTAAAGGAACACATCAGCAAATTTGCATCTAAAAAATTCAGAATTCTACATATGGATTGTAACGAAACAGAGACCAACTTACAAATTGACATTTATCCTGAGTATAATTCAAGGCAGCAGGGTTTAAAATCATTCAGATTAGATCGCATTCAATTCTGTTTCAAAGTAAGTTTTGGCAACATTAACATAATACATATGGTCATTTGAAAAATAAAACCATCTGTTAAGAAGATATTCACCTCACACTTGTACTTTCTCATGCGAGATCAGAGATGTTACTTCATGAATTGTCCTAGTTTCAGACACCTTCAAATGATTTTAAAGCATCCAATCAATACAACATTAATTTTAACAGTTATTGTGAGTTTCCACGGTAGTGCAAAATTTCTTTTTCACATTTTCTAAACTTTTCGCAGGATGGCAAAGCGATACAGGATCGTGGTGGCGGAAAATTGCACTACCTCAGCACATCCGAAAACACGATTACATCATTATAAATATACCGTAATTGGATACGGTTGAGTTTGAACTTTTCACTAGATAATAAGCTAGAACTTTTCACTAGATAATAAGCTAGAACTTTTCAAAGATCGGCACATTTTCTCTCAAATATTTGATAGTAAATAATCTTCCCGACGATCAGAAGGAGACAATCATCCAAGAAACGCAAGGGATCAACATAACTTCATGCTACAAAGTTGTGATTAATCGCGAGTCCTCTGATCATCTCAAAAGAGTTGATTCATCGACTTTCCAACAACCGAAATTGAATATTTTTAAACGAGGCAAGACAAGCTAAAAATGAGGGGAAGGAATCTGAAGCTTGTTAAATTCCAAAATCTGAGGTCAACCGAAAATTTAGAGAAAAAAAAGTCAACTTTCCTCAGTCCCACTTCGAAGAGGCACCTTTTCTCTCTCGATGTTTTTGGGATTTCTTTTTTTTTTTTATATTAAACTTTAAGGGTATCACCAGATTTCCCGGCCGAATACAACTCGTAGAAGTTTCAGCTCATGAGGAAAACAAAGCCATGCAGCATTCACCGGCAGAAGATGTGTCTCGAATTTCCTTTTCAAGATACCATCGATGAATTGAATTCGGAAACCAATGTTTTCCTGAAGTCAGCCTCAGGATTTCACAAACTCTCGTGAACAATTTCACTCCTTCTTCGCGCACAACAGGTAAATAATGCTTCGCGATTACGCAGTCCACGGTCGTGTGGCAATACCCAATACCCTTATCAAAGTCGTTCAGTTCGATTAAAAATTCGTACATTGCATAATAATGCGTCTTCTGTAGATGTAAATATGTAAACAAAAAAAGAAGGAAAATTCCCCGAAAAGATCGAGTAAGAACTGGCTTACCCAATCGCTTCAATCATGTCAAGTCCCATTTCCACGCAGCAGTGTGCGTGATTCGGGTGTGGCTCCGGCAGTCCAGAAACGCAATAGTAACAATCGCCTAGAAGTTTGATGCGTAGGCAATTGTGTTCTGCTGCCAGCTTGTCGAACCTTGACCAAGTACACGACACGAAATTAAAAACAAAATGAAACAGTCGCCCTCATAATCAACTATGACACCCGTGACGAGACACGCCTTTATATATGCAGTTCTGGGAAGTTATTCACATTTCATCTGCCGACAGTGATTTAAAAAAACACAAAAACGAAAAAGGTAGTCTTGAATTTTAATTTCCCATAAAATCGGACGAAGGATGATGTTCACCACGGTTGGGTTAAAATGCCGATAGCATTTGTCAGGAATAAACCCAACAAATGAAGATTTAGACAGTGAACCTTATTTGAGAATGGAATTGAGTATGAAAGCTTGAATAAAACTCGGAAATTCGGTCGGGCTGCGACCGGGGTGAGAACACCCTATTATAAAGTTGATATATTCAAAAGAAAGCAACGATTGACAAGGAACAAGGCAATAAAAAGTGTTCTCGCGAAAATCGGTGTCGACTTCGAAGCAGCTGTTTGGTCGTGACGTCACCAACAGGGGTCGTCTTCGGTGTGCCGACATTTTGACGGGTCTTCAGTCTTCCCGTGTCCATCTTGCGAGTTGGAGGTGCTGACGATCGGCGGAGGTTTCGTTTGGCAGTGATTGACTGATTTCAGGTATTTGAGAACGTTTTGAAATTGAGGACCGATTGGTCAGATTACTTTTAACTTTTGAGAGCTGATCAGGCTCGTAGGTTGGTGAAGTTCGAACTGACAATTTTGGTTCGCGATAGATTTGATTCCCACACTTGGGACATTTGATTAGCATGCTTTCTTGTTGGTTGTTTCACACTTGAGTGATAGATTTTGATTAGGTTGGGTTCACGTTTTTGGTTTTGGTTGAATAGCTTGGCCACATATAGATTGATTTCGTTTGGTTTTTAGATTCATCAAGTTGATTGTGTGAGCTTCTTTGTCGTTCGTCGGTTTTGAGAAAAGAGAATCAGTTCAGTTTTTGGTATCTTTGAGAGGTATTGAAACTTCGATATGGAATCCCATGGTCAAGGTGAGAACTTTTTCTGTTGTCTTGAAGACGTGTTCTTTTGAAATTTTGGTTCTTTTAGATTTGAATTCCAATGATTCCGGGTCTCAGGGACCGTTAATGATAGATGACTCAAATTCTCCTCGAAGTGTTAACGGTAAGAGTTCGCGAATTGATAAACGGTGAATTTATTATCCTAGAGGATACATTTTGAGTTTGTAATGATTTTCAGAGAGTGAGGACGTCGTCATGGAACCGTTCCAGAGTGAAGTGAATGAATCAATGATTCCTTTAC
The DNA here is from genome assembly GCA_905338405.1 of Notodromas monacha. Taxonomy (NCBI): domain Eukaryota; kingdom Metazoa; phylum Arthropoda; class Ostracoda; order Podocopida; family Cyprididae; genus Notodromas; species Notodromas monacha. The sequence continues at coordinate 38,131 of CAJPEX010002243.1, forward strand.
ATCTACGAGGGAGATCAGGAGTTCTTCGGGATCTAAATTCCTCAGAGTGGGAGAGCTTGCTTGATCTTGCGGGAATGGTTAAAAAGCGTAGTATCTCGAATATTGCTAAACGTGGGCTTGAATCTGAGATCGTGGAATCTGAAAGAGAACTTTCTAAACATCGATCTAAATTGGAGGCGTTGCGATCCTCTGTAAAAGATCTCGAAGAAGAAAAGACGAACTTGGAGGAGCACAAAAAGATTGCTGCTGCTCAAAGGGAGATGGCATCTGTTGCCTCAAAGGAAGCAGATTTAAGTGCTTCGGAGTTTTTGGGGAGTGTAAAACGTAAGACTTCAGGGGATTTGGCATCAATTCTTTTAAGATTGCAAGGATTGAGTGACATTTGGCTGGAGGAAAGTTCAGCTTGTAAGGTTTTCCAAGAAGGTAATTAATACAATTTAAGTTTAAATTCTAGATACTAATTGAAATTGATTTCTTAACAGAGGATGTTTGGATGCTTCAGCTGGGGGGTGGAAAGGACAAGATCACCATACGAGTTGCAAAACTTGAGAAGCTGATGGGTCGATTTGTGAAAGAACATAAGGTCCCAGGGGTACGTCCGCCATCTCAAACTCCGGTGGTCCCAAAGGTTTCATCTTTAATTTCTCCTGGACCTCTGAGGTCAATTTTAAAAACAATTGAGCAATCTTCTGTTGTGTCGACTTCTGGAGCGAAAAGAGTGAGGGCTGAAATTTCGACAGAAAATTCAGACAAGTCTTTACAAGACGTTAAGGTATTTGGGGTAAAAAGAGCGGCATTACCTCAACCTAGTGTTCCAGAATCATTGAAACGACGAAAACTTCGAGAAAACCCTAAATTCTTTCCGGGAGGACTTACTGATGGTTAGTAATTAATTTTTGTAAAAGAATTTGCTAGAATAAACTATTGATTCTATTTTATGTACAGAAAATTTGGCTAAGATCATGGAGGGAAAGCAATTTGTCCCAAAGGACCCAATAAGTTTCCGCAGAAATGTAGCTCGCAGACTTGGATTAACGGAGGAGCATTTGGAGAGAATTGATTCTATACAACTTCCAGTGCCTGGATGTATAGTTCAAGATTGGCTGTACAGCACCCCGGAAATGTCTAGAATCCCAGATGATGTAGTTCCAGATGAGTCTAATCCTAAAGTCATCGTAATTGGGACATCATTGACCTCCTATATTCGACTTGGTGGAGAGAAAGAGACGTTTGTTGGTCATGTCAGAGCTGAAAAATGTACTCAAAAGCCGGTTTTCGATTTTTCACATCTTTTTGCTGGTCTCCCCGTTTCGCTTTACCAGGTTTGAGCAATTTTTAGAAATTCTTTTGATTTTG
>CAJPEX010002244.1:0-42298 GCA_905338405.1 Notodromas monacha
CGAACCCAGCCAAGAAGAAAACGACGCATTGTGACACGATCACTTCCTCGGTCATCACGGGTTTCCGGGTTGGGTCAAGCTTCAAAGCAGCTGCTTCTTTGTCCATTTCTTCAATCATCACGTCAAGCACGTCACCACGTTTCTGTCGACATTAAATATTTGACACTGTTCAGAGGAAGATACGTCAAACGACGCAATCGATTTCAATTGAAACTTGAATTTTCTAGAACCTCGAGCTCGTTGATAAAAGCATTTTTTGTACCGTTTTAAAATACAGGATATAACAGTAAAAGAAAAAAAAATATTTCGAAGGATGAACTGCAGCATTAAATGGTTCAGGTCCTATGCTTTAAAAGATGAATGCTGCAAAGCTTCTCAGGAAAAAATCAGTATGCTTGACTCATGTGTGGGACGATGCAACCGAAGTCGAATTGAACATATATTTATTGTTATTTGAAAAAATCGAAAAAATAATATGAAACGATGCGGGCTCTTCAAAATTAGCTGCAGACGGACAGTTGATCAAACCATGAAAAAGTTTCGTTTAAAAAAAAAATTCTTTATTAATTAAAATCCATGTTAATCTTGACTATTTTACGGAAAGGCTTATCTTGATTTTTTGATGGTAAATGAGGAACAGGGATTGATTTTGGCAAAATTAAAATGGTCTGAATTCACCTGATTCTCTTTGCGGCGAGTTGCGATGATATCCTTTACCAGGTTGGCAAAGAAAAGCACTTCTTCAGCTGGGAAAACTTGAACTCCAAGTTTGGTGATCCAGGGAAAGACTAAAAAATAAAATTTTACAGGCTTATTATTTCACATTCAAAATCATAAAGTAAATTCAAGCCTAGAATGAAATTTGGAACAAATGGGCTCGCCGGAATCCGGTGTGAAATCCAAAAAATTTTGAGGAATTCGAATTACGTTCAAATATTTTATAAGCTTATTGTAATTACCATCAAGCGTGTTTCAAGTATTATAGTCGAGTGTCCTCCAAAATATCAAATGCTTGAAATTGCAGCAATTTGTACTTTAAAAACCCATTTGTGAATTAATTGCTTCAAAAAGGGCACTGATGCAATCTTACGCTTGGCGCCCGTGATAACGTTCGAATATTTTCTCAACAAAGTGTTTTTTGACGAATACCGTATATCATTCAAAACATGTATGAATTTGTCGGTGTACAGGAATTTAATTGCTAGCAATCGATGCTTTGATGTAGCTATAATATTCATTCGAAAAAAGAAAATCTCGCGTGCTTTTTTTTGGCACTGGCTTATTCTTCTCATTCCACTAACACTAGTCTTTAAAATAATTCCCAATGAATTGTCAACTACGTTTAGGAAATGAATTTGTTAATTTTTGAAAAAATTTATTACGTCGAATGAAGAAAAATGCCGTTGTCATTCTCGGAGCATGGAAAACCTTCTGGATTTTGACGATAAATGTATTGTTGGGGTCGTCCAAAGCGTCAATTTTTGTCCCAAAAGCGCAGCTTGCGATAACGTCCATTGTGTAAGACCCAAAAAGCCTTATTTTGAAGAGAAAAATAATGCAATCACTCCCAATATCTATATTCAACTCAAACATCGCTTCAAATTCGCCAATTTAATCTAGCAGTAAAGGCGCATTATACAGTATTTCATTCGCAAAAATTGGTTCTGAAACTCGATGGCGTCTTGGAATTATTAAAATGTTGATCATTCCTTCAAATATTAATCATGACAATTTTGAATTCGAATTTTGACTGTAGGCTATAAGTGTCAGCATAATTTTGGTTCTGAAACTCTTGGATCTCGAGGGGGAGTTGGAATTTTTTTACAGATTATTAATTCTTGAAAAGTATAAAACTTCAAATACATATTGAAATTCGAATTGCGACCAGGCGAAGTGTCAAAATAATTTTTTATTCATCCATGACGAAAAAGATAGATTCAAAATACCCTTCCGCATAACAATGGCATCATAAATATATTTATGAGATTCAAAATATAGAAAAATAATTTTTAATGACTGTTTCCTAAGTTGCAAAATAATGTATTGATATACGTGGAATTCAGGAAATTTTTCGGATATAATTTCCCATAAATATTAAGTCAATTCCCTCCGCAAAAACCATCAAATCAACAGCTAGATACAGGGAAGGAATATATATCCACTGCCTTTTTTATTTTTGAATGGTAGTAAATGACGGAATAAATATGTTTTTCCTTTCATTTCAAAAAGCAGAAAAATCGAAAAAGTCAGAACTTACTTTTTGAGGTCAATTATCCCCTGGTTTTTCGCAGCCCTGTGTTCCGTCAACTTCACCAAGCTTGAGCAACATTCTTCCATCAGTCTCGACATCTATAGTGAACAAAAATAGGAATTAATAAATCTTGGTGGATTTATGCAGAAAATATATTCGGAATAAAATTACCCCCTTGATTTTGCCCGAGGAGAAAACAGGAGACACGCCGTTGCGAACGTCTTTCCATTCTTGTCCGTGAAGCACGAAAAGGAACCTTCTCACGTACTCCTGGTGTTCTGGGATTACAACCTGTGAGGTTCATTTATTTTTAAAGGTCCATTGGAAAGGCAGGGAATTTTTTTATTGAAAAAGTTTGCGTTTTCTGATTGTACCAAGCGGTCGACGAAATTGTCAAATTCCTTGACGGTGATTGCTTTGATGATTTCAGGATCTGCTGTCACATACACTGGGTTCTTTCCTTCGAATGTCCTGTATCAACATTCAAGAAAATTTTAAAGAAATCTTAGTAAATCACCTGGAGATACCGTATTTACTCACTGGAGTACCACTAGCACCTTTTTTCCCAAATTTCAGAAGAAAAGAAGGGGTGAGCATCATAAGCGGGCACAAAATTTTCAAGAAGTTTTAGGAAGTTATGTGTGCATTATACTTGATTATAATGGAGAAATTTGGAGCAAATGAAACAAGAAAATGTTTTTGTACTGGAAAAGTTGAAAATTGATGAGATTTTGGTTCAATTCATGCCTAAAGTATTTTTTTTTTTTAATTTTGTGGTTTCAGATTCACTAAAAATTGGGGTGAGAGTCTTACTTGGGGATAAGCTTTTAGCAAAATTCCCAACTGAAAAACCCTCTGCACGCCTTACTCAAGGGCTTGAGGTACTCGAGTAAATACGGTAGTTTTTTCTTCAAATTTTAAAAAATTACATCATCAAGATTCCCACAGTTCATGCTTTCTCATCATTCACAATGATTTGTGTGTTCTGTATATGTATTTAAAATTAAACATTTGCTTTGTCATCCTTAAGTTCAAGTGTGTCCCAAAACACCTTAAAAATATCTCATGCTCATAGCATGGCTTTTTCCTGATGCACTTTTGCAAGTCTGGTTAGTAATAGTATTGCTCAACAGACCAAATTCTGCATTGCTGTGTCTGGTCATTGGTCATTTATCTTTTGCTCATCCTGGTTCCATTTATGTTTATGCGCTGTTGTCTTGTATCAGTGAGCAAACTAAATAAAAAATGTTGATCAGACAATTATTGTTAATTTAGTTGCTTAACCAATGCTGAGTGCTGACTATAAGTTTGGAGATTTAAATTATATTTTTCACAACTTCTGAAGGAAACACAAAAGTTACTCTGTGAGAGTATATTAGCGTGCTTTCTATTCATACAACTTCATGCAGTATTTCAATAATCAGAAATGATGCAGAGCAACAACAACAAGGCAGAGTAAAGAAAAGTAAAGAAATGGGAATGTGGTTGAACAGAATCACATGCAGCAAGGGGATTCTGAAATAATGACTAGCGGAAAAACGGATTCCAATTTTGCACATACGGTATTTACACAAATTTCTCAAAAAGTTTGGTGTAAAAAAATATAAATTGCTGTACAAAACATTTTTTTTCAGAATAATTTCAGCATTCATGTTTTTTCTTTTCTAGGTAATGAAGAAAAATTCCTCTCGAAACACACTCAAACAGAACGATTGGAGAGAAACAATTTTTAAAGTTGGATATGAGAATTTTCATACAATGCCTGTACAGTGAATATTTTATGCCGATGGCTCTGAATTTTTTTTTCTTTCCGCAGGTCCACTAATCACCAATTAAATACTGTACTGTTATCAAAAATTCTCACCCGTAAATATTCCCCAGCTTCTGAAGTCGGTCTACTTCAATTTTCAGATTATCCTGGATTGAAAATCATTCAAACATACAGAATTACTAAATGCCAAATTTTTCCTACTTCGAAAAACAAGCTGCAACTTACCCGCTTCCAGATTTTCCAAATGTTCCCGACCAAAGGCAAGACGGGTTCAGCAGTTGGGATCCCCTGCTTTGCAAAAAAGTCAAATCCGAAAAAAACGTAGTGCACTAACCACGCCAAAAATGGGGCTGTGAGAATCCATGCTAACGGAATTTCAACCCCGAACAGCAGCATTTTTCAGGCGTTCAAATAACAGTTTATCTTTGGGTTTTCTGCAAAAAAGTATTTCAGAAAATCAAAACATGCCTAAGATGTGTTGATCTGCTAGTTTTAAAAGTTGCGTTTCATAGTACAGTATTTACAAGCTAAAATTTGATTCGAAGCAATAATCGTTCTGATCTGGGTGAACGCAAATTTCAAGTCAGTCGCGTCTCGAAGATTGCTCAAATTGCCCTAAAATGTATAAGATACAGTAATAGGATATTATAGCAATTTTTAATTGTATGCTCTCTTATCAGAAGGCATATTGCGTTTTGGAAATAATTCTTAGCGTTTGTTGGGGAACCAGAACTCGGGCCCAGGGATGTCAGGTCCCAGGACCTGGATTCTGGTCCTGTTTTCCTTTGTGCATGCAGGACTTCTTCCATGCACATTTGTTCCACCAATGACAGGCGAGAAAATAATCCAATGCTTCAGTCAGGTCAGCTGACTAAAGCATTGTGCTAAATTGCATAAAAACCCAGCACTCTTTCACTCCCAATAATCAGTCCTAAAAATTAGCCCTTACAGTAAACTTCCCTCAAAACATTCTAATCCCAATTCTTCTGCTTGAATTCTTGCATTGCACCCTAAATTTTTTTGCAAAAATTTATTGTTTTTATTGAATGTGCGCTGTATTATTGCATTTATTGTGATGCATTATTTTTGTATTGTGTTTGATTGTGATTTATTGTGGACTGTGATTAAACCAGACAAAACTAGAGATATGTAATTAAGGTACCCCCTTAATTACATATTCCCAGCCACAAACCTGCTGATTGCCTTGCCTTAGTATTTCCCACCTTTTCTTCCACTGCGCTATGGTTCAATTATTTATGTTGGGTTGATTAATTCCTCAACAGCGTTCATGGCTAATTTATTGCTTAAATTCTTTACATTATTCAAAATGTGTGACCTGGGTGAGCATTATTGCCAATACATTTTGAAAACCATGTGTAATATGTGTTGAGAATGCTGTCAAAACAATTTTTTTTAACTTTGATCCCAATGATACAAAACTTTTTATCCAGATGTTGGCACAATTAACCTGCTAGGATACATATTTTTGGATATGAACAAGTGAATGATCAAGTGGCTAAATGCTCAAATGCTTTTTGATAAATTCAAAAATAATAATTTTACTTGGTGTCATGGAAATTGATTTTTCAGTGTAGAATCTGACTTGTTCTATCAGACTATCAGCAACTGTCAAGGATATGGTGTTAGTTTTACAGACTATGCGCGAAAGTTGGGATTGTTTTCCAGAGGAAGGGATATTTCAGTTTGACTGAAGGTCACTGAAATGCACCCATGTTGCCTAGGCCTAAGTTGAGAAGAATCCAGGTTGTAGAAACACCTTTGTCTCAGGAAATCCTCAATGTTAATCCTATGCTGCATGGGAATGCATGAAAAATGCAACACAGTATAGAGGGCTTTTTTAGGCAAATTGTTCTGCAGGATTATAAAAACCTATCAGACTTTTTCCCATCTTAGGCCTTGGTTCAAAAATCAGATTTAAAATTTTTTGAAGCTCTTGGGAACACAAATTTTGCAAAAATTCCAACTTTGCTGCACAAGGGTTAATGAGCACGTGTTCCGTCCAACTATATAAGCCCAGAAGGGGTTCAGGAAAGCTTGAAAAATTTCCTTAGGGAAATTAGCAAACTGTCAACATATTCACAAAAATGCTCACTCCCATTTAAAAAATTATTTCAGATAATTGTAAGCACAACCAAAAGAGCAACTGATTGTTTTCCCGGTGCACATTCATAGATGGCGTGAAGAGACCGTGAAGAGACTACTTTTTTTTCTTTTTGCTGCTGAAGAATCTTAGATTATTTTATCAGCTTCAAGAAATTTGTGTACCTCCCTCAACTCAGAAAGATAATATTTATCTCTACTTCAAGTCCCCAGTTGTTAGGATTTCCTGTCTGCAAAATGTTGGTGCATGTTTTGCTTCTTACAGCAAGACTACTGTATATGGAAAGTTGTAAAATTCCATATGCTTGGTATTAATTTTAGGGCACAAAGAATAAAACCATTCCACTAGTGTGTGGTTGAAAATTGACATAATGCTTGTCAGTTGACTGTATCAAAACACTGTCAAAACTCAAAAGGCAAGTCAGTTACGGCCATCTTTAAACTTGAGAGAATCTACTGGGAAATCATCTTATGACAGAAATTACCAATTTATGAGGGGAAAACCAAACAACCCTCAAAACATCAAAGGTCCACTTTTCTTTCATGAATTAATGTTTGCAGTAAAACTGGCTTGAGCCACATTCTTGTAAAATGGTGCAAAATGGGTGGAAACTGGTCCTGATTTTTGAGCATGGAAGATAATTTTAGGCAAATAGCTTCCCCTCATTGAGAAAAAATTAAAAAGCCTGAATAGAGTCTCTTAGCACATCTAACCCTCAAAAAAAGATCATAAAAACCCAGGCCTGGGCTTTGTTGCCTCAGAATACAGGTGGTACCTTTTGTGATTTAACCTGCTGCAATTTTACTATCCTGCAATTTGATGGTTGAATTTGCAGGGAGGTTGACTTACAATTTGACCTCTGGTCAGAATTTGACCTGATTTTGCCACTTTTTTGTATTTTTTCAATGGAAAAGAATTTCCTCTCAGGTTATAAATTGAGGTAATACTTATCAATTTTATGAATTGTCTCGCAATTCAACTCTAGTCCAGTAACAGATTAGGGTCAAATTGCAAGTTGCCACCTGTAATGGTGAAAGGAACATCCAACTGTCAAACAATTTTCACAAGTTTGACAGCAACTAAAACAAATACCCCTGTAAAGAACATATTGTGTGTCAATTGACAGCAAAATTTAAAATTTTCAGCAGAAACTTCTGTCCAGTTATACAGTCAGTCACTTTTTTGTTTTTAGAAAAAAAATGACATAAAAGTGCAAGATAACTAGAATTCTGTATATATAATCCATTGAAAATAATTATTTGTTATTAATTTGAGGAAAATCCCTTCAACAAAATTATAGGAGTGAATAAAATCTTTTTCACTGACACTTATGCAGAACAGTGAATGACATAATATGGTAGCGGAAAATTTAATCAGATATAAGAAGAAACTCACCTATGAAGTTCACTGTATTTTCCAAGTCGCTTCACTTTGATTCACGCGTTATCCTGAGTATGAACAAATAATATTCTACGAATAAGTGCTCAGAAACATTGATCCTGAAAAGCTTTCGTAAATCTCACCTGTTTCCAGAATTTTCAAACGTTGCAAAGAAGAGATAAAATTCTAGTCGAGCATCTCTTACATTACAATGATTAGCAATTCAAATGCATTAACTTCACATTTAGTTAATTCAATTGGTGTCCGAGAAAATATGCCTTCAGATTTTGAAATTTTATAAACAATTTTTCTGTCGGATGTCGAAATATTATTTTCTCGTAGGATTCACAGTGAATCTTACAAGACAAAAGTCACACTTTAATTCATATTTTAAATGGATGGAAATGATGAGATGATGTTGTCAAAATACCGGGAACAGGTTCATAGCGAAGTTTATTTTTCAGAGCATTTTTTTCCTTTCCACTGATGCAGACTTGCCAAATGTTCAAACAAATTCACGCTGGTTACCGGAACTATACAAAACGACCTAAAATAAAATTTGGAAAAACTCTCTGATTCTCTATACGAAATCTCACAGAAAAACAGCGATAAAATGTGATGCTCGTATTTTCCCAAAGAAATATCCGAACTTTCTTGCTCTTCTCTTCTTGTTCACTTCTCACTCCCTTTTGTCGAATTTCACGAACATTTCGACGGGTTGAATCATGAAAGAATTCGACAAGGTTTTGAACGGGACCTTGAAAAAAAGAAAAACGAAAGAAAAATTTCCAGTATTAACTATATTCACCATAAAACGTTGAATGAAGAGAAATAAATGCTTACGTGCGTTTGTTCGCATTTGGAAAGCTTGAAATTGTGCACAATTGTTGCGAGAGCGAGTTTGGCTTCTTCTTGTGCGAATCGCATCCCTATGCAATTCCTGGACCCATTTCCAAATGGCAAGAAGGTGAAGGGTTTGATATTTCCTTTGTTCTCAGGGGCAAATCTGGAAATTTCACATCGATGAATAAATAATACATCGTTTCAAAATCTCATAAAAACCGAATTGCAGGAAAAATTCTCTAAAAATGAATAAAAAATTCATAACAGGAAACTCAAGGTTCTCAACACTGAATTATTTAAAATTTTTAGATCATATTTTCGATTGACATAGAGAAATTCCACAATTTAAAACGAAGCTCAGCCATATATTTGATTTACACCACACTTGAAATCATACCATTACAGATTTATGATTTTTTTTAAAATTTTAATATCGTAATTATGTTGGTACCGAATTTATATTTCTGAGAGTATTATATTCACAAGGCTTATTCAGATTCACTTGTTTCATTTTTTAATGAAAAAATGAAAAGAAACATCAGCTAACATCTGTTTATTGCCATTCGTCGCTCAGATCATATATCGAAACCCCACGAGGAAACCTTCAATTAAAATTATTAAATAATCGGCATTTTATTTTCAGAGTATATTTTCTCACCCAAGATAATTTTTCAAAAGATTAAATACCGTTATTTAATCGAAGATATTTTTTCTTGTTTTATTTTCTCTCGCCTGTCAGGGTCGAATTTCTCGGGATCCGGGAAGTTTTCTTCCAGGTGATGGATTCCGTAGACCGGAACAGTGACAATGTCGTCCTTTCTGAATTTAATTCCTTGAACTGTGCAGGGATGAGTGCACACTCTTTCAAACCTTAGAGAAAATAATAATAATTTTAAAATTCAGAATTAATAAAAAAAAGTTTATAGTGGTTTCGGCGGAACCCACTTCACCGCTGGTGGAGCAATCCTCAGGCTTTCGTTCAGCACTTGGTCCAAATAATGGCATTCTGCGATCATTTCGTGACAGATTTTACCCTGAGAAAAAAAATTATTTGATCACAAAAAATCCTCCAATTGGTCATTTTTTCACTTCACTTGTTTTGGACGAAGTGGTTGAATTATGAAGTGCACACGGAATTGTATTTGAACAAGCAAGCAGACAATAGTCCCAAATTACAATATCATAAATTTCCATGACTAAAAAATATAAGTTTTAACCCAAAAAACAATTTGAGAATTATTTCTCTTTATTCTCCTTAAAAGGGAAGAAGTCTTTAACTACAAGGTTTTCTGTTCCTTTCAGCTGCTTCCTTGTTTTTGTTCCCCCTCTACACGTGTCAACCCGCATTAAAATGTGACAGGCCTATTTATTCTCATTTTGTTTACAATTTGCCATCCAACAACAGTGACATATGACCCTTACTGGTTCTTCCTTCTAAATTAGCAATTTAGAAGGAATGGTTCTTTTGAATTACCATGTGTGATTGTACAAATACATACTTTTGTGACTGAATATATTTGAAAGTTTTTAAAGAAGAATATATTTGATTTCCTCAGTCCACAGACTGTAAACAAAGTGCATCTCGTCAAGCTATTTTCCCTGTCTAGCCCATGAAAAATTTATTTGGCAAAGCTCAAAGTTGAAGGAATGATGGGAAAAAACCCGTTCACATGGAAACATAAAAGTCCAAACAAACAGTGATAATTCAGAAGGCAATTTTAATTAATTTTTCAGGAGCGGGTTATTGAAAAAAAATTGTGGAATATTCAGGAATAAATTCGAAACAAACCTCGAATTTCTTCATCGTCGACCGGATTTCGTCGAGGCACTTCTGCTGTACTTCCGGGTCCAGTGCCAGGAAGTGACAGCACATGGACAAGGCAGTTCCGGTGGTGTCGAACCCAGCCAAGAAGAAAATGACGCACTGTGACACGATCACTTCCTCGGTCATCACGGGTTTCCGGGTTGGGTCAAGCTTCAAAGCAGCTGCTTCTTTGTCCATTTCTTCAATCATCACGTCAAGCACGTCACCACGTTTCTGTCGACATTAAATGTTTGACACTGTTCAGAGGAAGATGCGTCAAACGACGCAATCGATTTCAAGTGCTACTTGAATTTTATAGAACCTCGAGCTTGTTAATGAAAGTATTTTTGGTACCTTTTGAAAATACACGATATAACAGTAAACGAAAAAGAGATTTCGAAGGACGAACTGCACCATGAAAAGGTTCAGGTCTCATCTTTTAAAATATGAATGCCGCAAAGCTTCTCAGGAAAATAACAGTATGCTTGACTCAACATTCAAGGATTTTTTCAAAATTTCAGGATTTTTCAAAGGGTTCAAGTGCATATTTGATTTCGTGCAGTAGAATTTTTTTTTCGAAAAAAAATATAAATTACAATTGATTATATATAGAAGAAGTCCTTTGTTACTGTTGTGGGTAAAAAGCAATTTCTGTGGAAGAACAGCCCTAAAAATTCCTGCAATCATTTTCTCATCTTGACAAAGTTTGGATCAAGACTTAAGAATTATACATAGCACAACAAGTTTACTCCCATAATAATTTTGTCCACTGGAATCCTTATATTCTTGGGCAGAGGGCAGGTTTAAAGCAGACTTTTTCTTTGTTTTTCAGACATTTTTCGCGGAATTAATTACGTGTTAGGAAATTATTACAGGTATTTATCCAAGATAAGCCCTCAAATTGACAGTTCAAGCTCAAAAACAGAACCTTTTAAATTTTACAGTACCATAAAAAATTTCAATTTCCCTCTAAAATGTTTGAGAAAAAGCTGCATTTATAATTCTTGCCTCATTCAGATACAATATAACTGCATTTGAATTCAGTAATATGATTTGGGGATCATTGGGGACTGCATAGCACCCACTGGTAATGCAGTCAACTGCTGCACAACAGACTTAATAAGACTCAGTCTGTTGTGTGAAAAGTCTGTTATGCAAATTTAATTTTTTTAAAATCAAAATTTACTTTTTACCAATAATTTTAAACCAACAGAAGTCTATTATGCAGAAGTAGTCCATTTTGCAGGAAGGGAAACTGCATCCAGAGGTAGTCTGTTGTGAGGGATGTCCATTATGCAGGGGTTGACTGTAATACAGTACAATATAATTTTACTCCCATGTCCCAAAAAACCGGTGCTTTGCTCCCAGCAACTCTCACCAAAGAACTTGCCCACAAAATTCTTGGAAACTTGTGTCAAGATGGGCACCATCACCTTTGATTTTAACACGTTTTTATTAACTCGCTTTCTTGTCCATTTATTTGTCCAGATCAAATTTTGCAACTCAAATTTTGCTCACTTCCCAACTAGCTAAGGTTTTTTAGATTAATTTTTTAATCTACTATAATTATTAACCTTCTATGCCCAATCAGAAAACCTAAAAAAATCACAATCTTCACCAAGACCAAGTTTAACACAACCCTTCCTCACCAATGCAAAAAGCCTCAAAAACGTGAAATCATTATCACATGCTCATTCAGAATCTCATTCCCATTCTCAGCTTTCTGCTTAAACGAATTCTCTGAGAAATTGTGTGAATTATTGGTTCTGCTGTGTATTTATCTTGAAGAAGATGCTGAGTTGTTGATTCTTTCCAGACCTAAAAAAATATCAATACGTTTGGAGCCTCTATAAAGAAGCTCCCAGCAAATCCCATGCTGATTGTGATGTTTTACTTATACTGTAAAATATCTTTGTCTGGGAAAATTTTCAACTGGGATGAATTTACCTGATTCTCTTTTCGGCGAGTTGCAATGATACCCTTGACCAGTTCAGCAAAGAAAAGCACTTCTTCAGCTGGAAACACTTGCACTCCAAGTTTAGTGACCCAGGGAAACATCACTGAAAATGAAATTTCAGGGAATAATTTGAAATTTTTTCTATCATAAAAAGATTCAAGACTTGTCAGCCTTGCATGAAATTTTAACCAAAAGAACTTTGTGAAATCCATAAACTAACAATAAAAATTTTGCCAAAATCTGCAAAATCTTCGGATATTTTGGAAGGCAGGACAATTGAGCGTGTTTCAAAACGTCTCGTGGTCCAAAACAGCCCATGTCTAATTCTGAAGAAATTGCAGAAAATAATCCAGTGCGCAAAAAAAAAAAACGCTTTACAGCACCTTGATGCAGCATATAGTTATGTACTAAAATCTTGTTACAACAAAATCTTGCAACAAAAGTGGAATAGATTTGTTGTAACAAGAAATTCGTTAAAAAGTAACTCGTTCAACTTTGTGGTTATATTGGATCAGAAACCTGAAAACCGATCTTTTTCTACAGGCGATTATTCCTTATAATTATATTTTACCTGTGCTAGCTTTTGCTGCGATTATTTTCAAATTTAGAAAATGTGCATCATTATTGATATCACCGAACTTTAAAATAACTAATATGGTATTTTAAACAAAAACAGTTGAGGCAACGAGTTTATTTTTGGACACGCGATATTTTTTGCATTCGCTATTTTAGGACGTGCTCAACTAGTTTCAGTATCTTTCAAAAGAATTGCTCAATCGTATTTTTCACTATATGCAATCAAATAGAAATTTTCGAAGATATTACGTGGGATGAGGAAAAATGCTGTCGTCATTCTTGGAGCTCGGAAAACTTTCTGGCTTTTGATGATGAAAGGATTGTTGGGATCGTCCAAAGCATCGATTTTCGTTCCAAAAGCGCAGCTTGCAATTATGTCCATTGTGTAAACGCCGAAAAGTCTAGATTTGAAACGATAAATTCCATCAGCTTATATTTTTTTCTGCAAATCCATTCTGTATATGGATACGAAGCATGCTTCATTCGCCGAAATTGGTGCTAAAAATTCTCGTACAATATTGAATTCCATGTCTCAGATTTGTCTAAAAAGGCTGAATTTTGAAATATATCAAACTTTTTAATCCATGAGAAACTTACACAGTAACGTTATGAAGTGACGCGTCAGCGTAATTTTCAGTTGTCTCATGATACTAAAAAAATTCGAAATAATGATGCAGTACAAAATTTCATCCAGTGAGGGAATTTTTTTAAAACTTTTGATTCAAAATGTTCTCCAGGATTAAAGAAAAATATTGTACTTTTCTCCAACTTAGGATTTTTAAATTGCCAGTGCTCAGTGGCACACAATTTTGCAAAAATATCAGGACTTCGCCGCACAAGGGTTAAATAAATTGTGTTCAAAACGCACACATTATAGAATGAGCAGCGAATTAACCATATACTGAAAACATGATTCAGAAGAAAATAATGTACTGTAGTGTAAAACTCAGTCTTACATTCGGAAAAATTATTATTTCCATTCTCAAAACCTTGAAAAAAAAAAAACTTGAGGCACATCATTTAGTCCGAGACGTTTTATATTCGATGGAATGCGTATAGTTGTTATGTAAATTTTTCATTTTCAAAAAGCAGAAAATTCAAAAATTTGCAGCTTACTCTTTGAGTTCAATGATCCCTTTGTTTTTTGCAGCCCTGTCTTCGGTTACCTTCACCAAGCTAGTGCAGCATTCTTCCATCAGTCTCGACATCTGGTGAACAAACAGAGAATTAATGAATCTCGCAGAACACTATTTTTTTACAGTACAGTACTATATTTCCAAATTTATTGCCATTTTTTTGGCTAATTACCCGCTTGATTTTACCCGAGGAGAAAACAGGAGACACGCCACTGCGAACATCTTTCCAATCTTGACCGTGAAGCACAGAGAGAAACTTGCTCACGTACTTTTGGTTTTCTGGGATCAAAGCCTGAAAGATTAATTTTTCACAGTTGAGAGAAAAATTCAATGAAATATTTTTTAAAGGTAATTTATACCCGACGATCGACGAAATTGTCAAAGTCCTTGATGGTGATGGCCTTGATGATTTCGGGATCCGCTGCCACGTAAACTGGGTTCTTTCCTTCAAAAGTCCTGCATGTCAACGTACCAGAAAATGTGAATAAGATCTTAGTACAGTATTTATCCCTTATAGATAGTTAAATCTTGAAGTACAATGTTGAAAAATTACATCGTCATTATTCTCACACTTCACGCTTTTTTCCCCCACAATGATTCGTGTGTACAGTACATTTAAAATCATCCGTATTCTTTTTTCATTTTTTTCTCTTCTATAAGTAACGTTATAAAGTCGGAAAAAACGAATTCTGGTTTCAAATATATTTGCACGAATGTTATAAACAGGATTTTCGGTACCGCATATTGGCCGTGAAAAAATAAATTGCAATCGATTCAACAGCCATCATATATTTTTCGTTGGGCTGGTTAATAAGCAAACAGACCTTTTGAAGACACTTGCAGATAAAACATATGGCAGAGAACAATTTTGGAACTTCGATGCGACGTTTCTCATAGTTTTAGATCATGTTTTTTTTAGCAGAAATATTTCTTTGTGGATTGCGCTCCACTCTATTCCGGTGGAACAAAAGAAATGTGATGCAGTCAGAAACACTCACCCGTAAAGACTTCCGTGTTTCTGAAGTCGGTCTACTTCAATTTTCAAATTATCCTGGATTAAAAATAATTCAAACAAAGAGAATTAATAAATGTCAAATTTTGCATACTCTCGAAAAAAAAAAAAACTGGAACTTACCCGCTTCCAGATTTTCCAAATGTTCCCGACCAAAGGCAGGACGGGTTCAGCAGTTGGGATTCCCTGCTTTGCAAAAAAGTCAAATCCGAAGAAAACGTAGTGCACTAACCACGCCAAAAAAGTGGCTGTGAGAATCCATGCCAACGGGATTTCTAGCCCGAACAGCAGCATTTTTCAGTCGTCAAAATAAAAATAAAAAATCTCGGATTCTTCTGCGAAGAACAATTTTGAACGGAATAAAATATTTATCCGAAAAAGTGCGCGGGTGTTTCAAGAGAATTTTCTTGCAATATATAAAGCGTTTTTTGCGTAATTTGCACTGTTTGATGTATAGAATTTGACACGAGAAAATCTTACCAAATCCATAAACTTGATGAAATGAGTTTGCAATACACTAGCGACTTCATTTGTGATAAATGGCACAAAACTGTTTCCCACTACCAGAAATGCTGAGAATATTCAGGACTTTTTGCAATATATACAAAATTAGATTCGCATAAAAAAAATGTCTAGAACTTATTTTTGAAAAATTGCCCAAATATCACATGATTAAAGGTAGCCAAATGAATAATTTATATTAGAATTAGAATTTGCATGCGCCATTTGTTTTGGTGGTCTTTAAAACTATTTTTTTACGATTTTTGAGCAAGAAAATTTTTTGGAAAATTGTTAATAAATAAATCAAGGAGGCGGACGCAGAAAAAAGGTTATGAATTTTGAAGACATTGTTGCTTAATAATTTTCAGGATTCTTCAGAATAACTAACTTCTTTTCGAAATAAAATATTTTTCATACTGCTGCAGGCATTTACAATTTTTTTTGAACATATTGTGAAAAACGTCTCTTATCCACTACAACGCTTGAATTCACTGTTATAACACATTTTGGAAACAACATTCGCCATGATTCGAAATCAAAATTCAAACAATCACAACAAAATCAGAATCGCAACTTTTAAGGATGAAACACTGGTTTTAGCTCGACTCGCAAAATTCTCTTGTTTTTAAATAATGTGCCTCGGAATCTTGCAGCGTAATTTATTTTATATCTTATCAAGATTCACAATTTGTTTCGGGAAATAACTTAAAGCCCTCATGATTAATTTTGCGTCCTTTATTTGTTATTGTCAGGTTTCAAAACGGGAGTCCGAGATAAGCTTTAATGCAAAATCACTTTCATGCATCAGCCAAATCTTGTCTTTAAACAAGTACCGATGATTAAAATTATTAATTTTTATCCCCAGCATGTAGAATTTTACCTTTTCAATGAGAAAGTGTTCAAAACTGTTGTTTCAGGAATATTTATTGAATTTTTTGCGAAATGTTGAAACTTATAGTCATTTGTCAAATTCACGTTTCACAAGAAAATTAGTTCAAAAAACGGGCGACTATGTCTAGCATTTTGATTTTTCAAAGAAATTGAAACAAGAATCACTCAATTTTTTTCCATCGCACATTTGCCAAAAATGAAAAGACCACTGACTTTTTTTATTGCTAGCTTTACAATCTTGCATTATCTTATCACATCCAACCAATTTGTATATCGCCCCCAACGGAGTGAGATAAATATTTATCTTTGCTGTAAATCTCCAGAGACAGGATTCAGTGGAGCAGAAATAGATTTCAAAATAAACTGAGATCATGTATGAAGAGATGAATGGCTGTTTTTAAAAGTTGAATGAGTGTCAGTAGAGTACTGTATAGTTCATCAACTTTTAACTGCTTCCTTGACTTGCAATTTTTTGATCTATCATCCATATTTTTATTATCAATCATTCCTGCTGTATATTTGTGATGAAATGGAACTTGTTATTGTAGGAAAAGATGAACGTCTTGCTCTAGTGAGCAAAAATTTGTTTAAATACAGTCAAACCTCTGCGAGATAAATTTCATGCGGCCAACAAAAAAATTCAACTTATAGGGAGGTTTTGAGTTACAGATGTTTGAATAATAGAACCAAGCATTTTTGTTGCAGGAAACATGGAACAATTGGATCTAAATTGTAAATTTAAATATTCTGAACATTAAATTTTCTCTGAAATAAATTGACAGGATGCTGAATTTGGAGGCAGGGGTTCATTTGCCCACTCCAGTTTGTCAAGTCCTTTCAAAATGCGTCAAATTGCATTTTATTGCTTTTTTTCCTCAGTCAAGAAAATAATAACCCAAAGGCCTCATAAACTTAAATTTAGGGAGCAGGTTTTTAATGGATGGTTTCTAAAGGAATTCAGATGGGGAGCTGGAAAAAATTTTGACTTGTGGAGGTATTTGACTTATAGGGAGGTTCAACTTATCAAGATTCAGCAGTTTATCCAAAACACCTCAAAAAGGGGTCCAATTTTCCTCCAAAAGTTCTCCAAAGAGCCTTGGTTCAATTTCTTGCAATGTTGTTGGGGAAACGCCACGCGAAATCCGGTCATCACATAAAAAACCGCGCCGCACGCCGAACACAATAAAAAACCAATACAGAAAAAACCGCGCGAAAATCTTGATAAGAGTTCCAACCCTCAAAGGGAAGGAACTCACCAAAACCAGAAATTGATTTCCGTTTCCCAAATTCACGAGAACTGTGAAACCTCACTTTGAATCGAACCTTTGAACTGTGTGCATCTGAAAAAATCGCAAATTCTACGAAACTTGTGAAGTTCTGCTGAGTGTTGTATCATTGAAAAACTTATTATTTGCTTATTAATTTGTGGGACAAATTGAAATAAACTTTCAATTTAAATCAGGGAAACCGAAAGGTTCCCCGGCCTCGTCCCAGGCTGATTCTGTCTTTTATTTTAACAAAATTTAGAAACTTCACTTTACAAATTTGATCCATTTGTAAAACTAAACAAATTTATGTTGAGGTAAGTTCTTCCCCAACAAATGTTGAACAAGATTTTAATCCTTATTCCAGTATATAAAAAGATAACCTGGGATTTTTGGCTGTTGAAAATTTGTGAAAACCCTTTCCCATTCTGTAGATTATAATAGAAGATAAACACTTGATTGTGTTTTTGGGTGAAATACAGATAGTTGAAAAGCTTATCTATATGATTCACTGTATATGATTCATAAAAATGAATTCAGGCATGCATGATGAATTGATACTTTAAATTTCATAGTATACATGGCAGAGCTATGATAATTTTCAAAGTTTACATGCAAACTTTTTGACTTCATTTGATTGTGGTTCTCCTATCCGCTCTCACTCATTGTAATTATTCTGCTCATTTAAAATTCACCAACTACACAAAGAGAAATGATTTGTGTTCATTTTTTCACTAATAAACTTTTCAAACAAGAATTTAAAAAAAGAATTAAAGACTGCCTTGAAGACAATGTATCTCATCCCTTGTTTTTCATCTAAAATTATTTTTAAAAAACAATTGCTAATGAAATCCAATTCGAATTTCGTCAAAATTCACTGCTTCATTCTACAGTCCAATAAGTGATTAAATTTCTTGTGGATTAGGTGGGAACGTAGGACTGAAGTTTAATGTAGCAGGAAATTCGGTGAGGATACTATTTTATAGTAGGTATTTAAAAAACAAACAGGTTTTTCTTTTCCTTGGCCTTGGCTACGCCATTAAAGCCCAAATTACTATTTACTTTTTTAGGGTTAAACCGGATTATTTCATTCGTACACTACTGTAGTCCTAAACTTGGAATCATCCATCCTCACCTTTCATTTTAATGAAAGTCAGCCAAATCAAATAATCATAATGGCCAATTTGACGTACAAAAATCGGAATATATCCCTGCTGCGACCATGAAAAAAAAAAACTCTTAACAACGTGCTGCAAACGTCAAGCTCACTGAAAATGAATCACTAACTCGCCATCAATCAGACACTAACTGATTTATTTCTCAGCATTCATCATGCAAAAAATGAGCAAAATTCTAAAAAAAAATAAATGCCTGAAAGCTGCAAACGTCAAGCTCACTGAAAATGAATCACTAACTCGCCATCAATCAGACACTAACTGATTTATTTCTCAGCATTCATCATGCAAAAAATGAGCAAAATTCTAAAAAAAAATAAATGCCTGAACAGTTTCAAATTCTTCGGGCACTGACAACGAATCACTAACTCATCATCAATCAATCAGACACTAAATAATTTATCACTCAGCATGCAAAAATTGCGCAAAATCCTCACAAAAACATAAAAGTGCCTGAACAGTTTCAAATGCAGACGCCAAAAATAAATGCATTTGCGACGCAGAATCCGCGCACAGGGGCACTGGCGTCATGCGGGACTCCAGCAGCCTATTCAACCCAAATGCTTCTCCATACCCCTAAAGGCTGACAAAAGGATTCAAAAGTACAGTATAAATGAAAAAATAAAATAAAATGGGTGAGGGCATGACATGAGGGGCACAGGGACAGAGGAGAAGGAAAGAAACACAGAGACTCAGAGAGAGAGAATGAGTAAATATACCAGGAAGTAAACACCCCTCCCTCCCTCCCACACACCTACACACACATACCCACACAGGCTGGGCGTTTATTTTTTTCATTCTCTCTCCTTTCCCTAACTTGCACTAATGCTGCTCAACTCTCATGGAGAATGAAGCACAGGCAACTTCATAAAATTGTCCTTGAGAAAAAAAGGGGGAGGAGGAAAGAAGAGGAATGTGTCATTCACCCACAGCAGCTGTTTCTACAGAATATTGCAAGTATCTTTCATTATAAAATTCTCAAATCAATTCCCAAGTTCACTCTACAAAGTGTGTCCTCACATATTTAATTAGCAGATGTGATATGTTCCATGGAATGCTTTCTTCTGCCAAGTTTCATTTTATTTAAGGTAAAACAACTTTCAAGCAGGTTTCTTTTTTTTTTTTAAAGGAGTTTCTTTTTGCAAGTCAACCTTACACTGTACATACAAAAGTGTTTCTGCTAAAATTATTTTTGCAGTGTACAGATGAGAGAGAATATACAGTGTTCTGCACTAAACAGTTCAAGCATTGTAGAATTGAAAGGTTTTCCAAGTCTCTCTGATAAATGAAAGAGAGTCATCTTGGAGTTGAATGAAATGAATAAGAAAAAAGAAATATTCGTTTTTAGAAGAGCGTCAAGGACTTTTGTACACTACCATACAGGGTATTTTTGGGTGCAGCACCAAGATGCTTGAGCATGAGCAGCTTCTGGTTCCCCTGTCTGTTTTTGCTGCATATGCTTCCTTTCATGACTAAGCTATTTTGATGAGCTTGATTATTCCTTCAAAAATTTTGACAAACTAATGTCCTGACTCATGACGCATGTGACAAAATTGATGCGGCTGTATATGTTTCAATTAAAGTATTTGTATTTTTTCCTTCTCTGTCCCTTCGCCTCAATTTAGTCTTATACTGTATAGGAAGTCTTCCAGCAGGAATATGGGTTTCTGTGTTAATTGAGGGTTTTCAAGTATTCAGAAGATTCAGTAAAGAAAAGGAATCCCTTGATTTTTTAAAGTTTTCAATCCTAAAACACTGGAAATAGTTTATAATTTCCACTATGTACATTTTTATGGGACATTATACAGACCGTTTCTTTTTTTCAAATATTATACCTGCTTATTATACTACTTGGATATGTTCAAAAAGTAATAGCTTGGGTATGGGTTTTTGGATGCTTGTTCAAGATGCTTACAGTACTGTACATGAATGCTGCGCATTGAATAATTTGTTTTCCACTGTGATTTCAGATACCCGAAGGATAGTGTGTCAGATATTATATGTGTTTATTGTGCTCATTGATGCCATGCACAATTCCTTGTGTGAGAACAAGAGCTAAAATGATGTTTTCGAATATGCCGCTGAGTCTTGATATAATTACCTGTGAAAGATATAAAGATAATCTTTTCATAGCTGGACACAAAAGCATTTTCTTTATTTTTTGTGAATCATTTTGCTACGTTGCGATTTTCATGCATTTGAGATAACCTTGAAATTTTGGATTTTGAAGCGCACTTTGAACAACAGCCTCCGTGGCCCAATGGATAAGGCATCGGTCTCCTAAACCGGGGATTGCGGGTTCGAGTCCCGCCGGAGGTACATTTTTTCTTGAATCTCGGATTTTTTCTCTCGATCAGCTTTCATTGCTTTTTTTACATTTCTGTGACTATCAAGAAAATTAAGATTACATCTTGGTTTTTTGTGTTCCTGATGATATTTATGCGCCATAAGTCGATTTTTGTTTCATCAGCAATTGCTCGTTTTATTTGTCAAATAATTTAAAACTGATCGCTGCCATACGAGAAGTCCGCACAGTGTTATGAACCCAGCAGCAAAAACAAGTGGATGTGCTGACGTCATGTTTAGTAGGACTTGTGGGGAAAAAAAAGCGACTAGCAATGGGGGGATTTTAACGTTTTTCAAGCTCACGTCGCGGTTCGCGAGACAATTACGATTTCTTGAATGCAACAGAGAATAAAGAGAGGGGGAGAGAGAGAAAGAGGGGAAAAAACATGAAAAAGACAAGAGACAGCAGACGAAGAATCGCGACAGTTGCTGGAAAAAACTGTTCGGTAGACCGACAGTATTTTGCTCCATTTCGTTTCCCCCCCTCCGAGTTGAAACGTGAACATCAAAAGTCGTGTCTGAATTCTAAATTTTTTTTTTTGCGTCTTTACCGCCAGACTTTTTTTCTTTTTCGAATGACGATTTGTCTTCTGAGATCGATAATCAATGCTGTTCTGGACGGGAAATCGATTCCGTTGCTCGTTTCCCATCCGAAATAAATGAATTAATTGCAATACAGTATGTGTAACGTGATTTATTTTATTGACATTAAACGGTTTTAAAGGAGTGTTTGAAAATTTCGCAAACCATCGATTTAATTTTTAGATTCATCTCATGCAGAAGGTTAAGATTTAAAAGCATAATTGCTAGAAATATATGATTTTTGGCATTTTTCCAGCGCGCATGTGATTTTATTGCGTGATTTTTCTTCTCCAAATATCGCATTAAAAAAAATAAAGATTCTGAATATGTTACAGATTTTGAAATCCCTACAAGACAATGATGATTAAGGTTTCTGGTACTAATGGCCGATAATTTTTAATAACTGAAGTGTCATATTTTTGAACTTTAAACGCTCAAGTCCGATTTAAATGAAATTTCGAAATAATGAAGCTGAAATTTTAAATTAAGGAACCATTTCGATTCCAACACGGGAAACTTTCATATTTTAAAATATATATTTTCAACTTTCGAAATAATCGGATTTTACTCGCTCAGACCCTGAAAATTTTAATCTATGATGCCCTCTCACAAGTTCTTACTTTTGTAAGAGTTTAATTGTTAGCAGTTTTTGAATTCGATTTTAAGCATTCAATTGTCGGTCCATCAAAAACGTCATCATCATGCGTAACTTTTAGTACTGCGTATATCATTTTTGTTAACTCAATGATTATTTAGAGATACCTACAATGATTAAAGGTTAAGGTTTACTCATTCTAAGAGAAGAAAACCTTTCTTTTTCTTTTCTGGTTTGATATTTGGTGATGAAAGCATTCTAATACAGTATTTGGAAAAATCAGCGGTTATTGTTGCTCAGTACGAGATTTTAAATGAAAGAAAATCACGGCAAAATTCTTGAAGAAACGTGGGATTGATTCCGGATTTCATATTCTTCGTTCATTTGTCCCTCACGGAAATATCAGGAAAGCATGGCGTTATTGCAATCAATGAAATTGAATCACTTGGCCATCGTTTCTCTCTGTCTCGGCGCGTTAACGCTCTTCGTGTCCGCTCGGATTCTGCCGTACATGGAAACTTACGCTGACGATCACAGCGACACCTCAGAAATATCACCAGAAGCATTGTCGTGCTTTTCCCGTTTGCGCCACGCAGTGACGCACCCTTCGTCGTTTTTCGGAGTTCTCACGGGTTCCGCCTTCCGAGACGCGATCGTGAATTCCGACGCATGCATGAACGTCGCTCGGACGAATTCTCGCGGTGCTTTGCAAAGGCTCAACGTCTTGGTGGCCGATCTGGAAACTCGACATAAACGAGTTAAACGGGGTTCAGCGAAGGACCAAGCACAGAGCAAGATCAAATTCCAGGTCTACATCAATGACAGCCTGGCCAGTCCGTGTGGACCGATTTGTACGCTGGATTTGACGCAGATTTTCATCAAACTGGTTCCCGGTTGCGTCAGTGAGGATTACAAGTGCTGCACTTGCATCTTCGTTTCTGTGTTGTACCAGATACTGAGTACTTCTGTACCCGGTTTCCCTGGATGAATATTTCGAAATATATCTACTTTGTCGAACCTGTGTGTGAAAAAAAGGTTGTTGAAATGTAATAAAGTTTGGAAAATTGTTCGATGACTCCCTGTGACGCGTACATCTGCCGACTGCGTGCGCCACTCTCGCTCAAGATCGATATCTGTGTAAGTAGATGTCGCTAGACGCTGATAAAGTATACACATAAGTGCGAATTGATTCCAGGAGTGAACCTGTGATTCTTTCGCTTGTCAAAATGAAAAGAGGAGCAAAATCAAAAGTTCGCAGTGCTTGCCATTCGAAATTTGCCTGGCTACTAACAAAATACAACATGATACTGTGTATGCAAAAGTCACTAAACATGAAACATTTGATGAAATTATTCTCACAGGAATAAAAGCTCACTTGAATTAGCAAGTTAGAGCTATAAAGAAAAGATACATGCGCTAGGAATACATTTTTCTTGAGTTGTGATGAGGGTGGCTGAAAATAACCTGCTCACTTGTTTTTCAACCATAAAATTGCAGAAGGTGCAACGCGTCAAATGCATTCACACAAATTTAATTTTCAGAGAAATAGTTCAGAATGGCATGTCCCAGAGAAATCTCAAGTTTTCCTGTTGAAAACAATTTTCATCCTTTTCTGTTCATGATGTTATCATTCTTCTGCTATTTACTCTGCTGTAGCTGCCTTGTCTGTCATTCCCTCCTTTGATCAAATATTATCTGCTTTATCTTGGTTCTGCAATTGCAAAGGATAACCCATCTGAACATTGGCTTACCAGAAAGTTTGTTAATTTCTGCATCTATTATAAGCCCCTTGCCAGGTCCAGCTTTTCAGGGCCCAGACATCTGTAAGTAAGTTCAAGGTGATCATCACTAACTTTCAAATTGTGGCACATTTGAACCTCTCTCAGTGACACTGAGAGTTTTGGTTGTGCCTTGTGAACGCTGAAAAGCAGCAAAGAAAGTTTTCTGTTCATTCATTCATTCTCAGTGACACTTCAAGGGACCTGCAAAAATCAATTCATGAAAAGGTCAAGTAATTGAAACTACAACTTTTGTTGGAAAAAAATATCATAGGATGTTGATGATTTTTTCTGGGGATTGAACTGCTGAATAAATAAGTTGACAGGATGGTACACTTGGGAGGCAAGGATTTATTTAGTCACTAACTTCCTTTAGGAGAGCATCATCCCATCTTTTTTTTTCCTGCTGAGTAATACCCAGGATAGTTACTCAAAAACCATCAGACATTGGAGGTTCTAGGGGAAAGGTTTTAAGTTAAGGAGGATTATCATACATTGTCCTCAAGGGAATTCAACTCTTATACTTGGCATAAGGTTCTTTCCCATCCCTTGACTAAGTCAGGATTTCAGGATTTTCTCTGGTGGGCTCTCATTATTCTTGAAGGCCATGAAAGCCAAGCCAGGTGGCCTAGGGCAAAGTTGGACTTTGTCCAGCAAAAAGGTGTTGCTAATATTTCCCAAAGTTGGACTTTTCCACTAATTTTTTTTTGGCATCTGAATGGGAATCCTTCTTCTGGCACACAGAATAAAAGGGTTCAGAATCTGAGAAGAATGCAACTGATCCGGAAAGAGGCTTAAAAACAAGCTCAGCCTTTGAGTGAAGCCTTTGTTTTTAGCAAAATTTTTCGGTGAATTTCAAAGAATAAAGTGGGATTTAGCTGAACTTTGGCCTGGGTGAACAGATGCTATTTTTTTTCCATCAGTCCACAGTCTCCACACTGACACCAAAATTGCAGAAAAAGTCCAAATTTGCTGCACAAGGGTGAAACCAGGTCACAAAAAAATCAGCAGCGGAGGGAGATTTTTAAATGTGAAAATCCAATACTGCAGTTTTGAACAAAATACAGTATATTTAAAAATATACACTGAGGAAGCAATAAATCCATCAATTATTTTAAACTGAATTTCAATCCATTTCTAGCCCCTTTCCACCTTATTGCAAGCATTATGTCAAACCCTTGAGTCTCAATTCCCTCATATTCCACATGATTGATAGCTCATTTACAGGCGCATTGAACGCCCAGCCCCCATCACTTACAGTAAATCTGCATAAAGACCAGTTCATTACTGGGATTGGCACACGGGTCCTGTTTTATTGATACCATTACCTTCATGATTTTCCCAGTCAGCCATTTCTATTTCCCAGGGGTACAAACTGAGACGGAGGGGGGGGGGGGGGGGGGGGGAAAAAAAAGGGAAAGGGAATAAAAAGTACAGGANGAGGGGGGGGGGGGGGGGGGGTAGGAAAAAAAATGTAAAGGGAATAAAAAGTACAGTATAGGAACAACGAGGGGAGTCCGTTCCTGTGGTTGCTAAGGTAACTGGACTTGTGCAGCGGAAACATCGATTCTCAGGCTGAAATTATATTCCTGCTGGTGCTGCGAAAATAAAAATGGGCAGTTGGATCCGGGTGTTTGTCGTATGCGTGGTCCACACCTGAAATAGAAGGACTCTAGTTTTTTTCGGCAGATATTTTTCGTATATTTTAAAACTATTTTTCATTAAAAAATATTTTTTCTAGGTTTTTTTTTGCACGATTTAATTCGAGCAGAATAATTTTTTGCCGCGGGGAAACAAATGAACCGAGAGGTGAAATGAAAGGAAATCAAAATGTATTGTTTCATTTATTTTCTAAATTTGTTTGCACACAATACTGTAATGATGAAGTGACCGAAATCGAAAATGTTTGAGTACAAGTGGGTTGGTTGATTTTAAAATTGTTTCCCATTAAAAAAATGTTTTTAGATTTTTGACGATTTAATTCGAGC
The DNA here is from genome assembly GCA_905338405.1 of Notodromas monacha. Lineage (NCBI taxonomy): Eukaryota > Metazoa > Arthropoda > Ostracoda > Podocopida > Cyprididae > Notodromas > Notodromas monacha. The sequence goes on from CAJPEX010002244.1 coordinate 25,974, forward strand.
AGAAAATATTTTTGCCTTTGGGAAAAAAATGAACCCAGGGGTAAAATGAAAGGAACTCACAATCGATTGTTTGATTGTACTTTCTACATTTTTTTGGCACACAATATAATGAAGTGGCGAAATCGAAAATGTTTGGTGACAAGAGGTTTGGTTAATTTCAAAATTATTCTTCATTTAAAAATGTTTTTAGATTTTTAGGGATTGAAGAGCGTGAAACAAAGTGAGAGGCGAAATTAGAAGAAATAAACACCAAATTTTCGACTGCATTTTCTAAAATATTTTGAGTCCAAAATCGAAAGCGTTTTCGGGACAAGAGGGTTTCAAAAATATTCACTTTTCACCCATGATTTAATGAAATATAGTTTTGATAAGTTCTGCTGTGGACGAAATTCCCAGAAAAATTTTCAAAATACATGTATCACGGCGTTACATTTTCCTCGTCATGAAACTCGACAGAATTAATCTTCGAAAATCCATGATTTTTAAATGAGGGAATATGAATGAATTTGTTGGTGTGATTTCCACTTGGGATGAAAGAAAATATAGCCCGCATTGAAGAAGCCAAGAGTTCACCCAGAATTTCGTGCCCAAAGTGATTCAGTCGTTGTCGGTCACTTGGACTGTGTGCATATTCGTGTTTTTTGCTGTTTTTTCAAATTTTCTGAGGGAACTTCAGCTTTGATAAAATTCTGAAAATATTGAAAATTCGTGGAGAAAATCCGGTCCTGCTATCCCCGAAAAACCTTTCTTCAAATTTCGTATTTTGGGCAATATAATAGGCAAAATTAGCCTGGTTGATCCAAAAATGAGTCAAGAGCTGAATTTTCAAGGAAAAATCGATTTTTTGTAATAATGCATGAGATTTTGACCTCAATTTCACTCTAAATAACAAAAGAAAAATAATACTCGAGCATTGTTTTTGCTCAATGTCTGATTTGATTTTTAATTTATTGAAGAAAAAACCAAAAAAATTGTCTTATAGGAATTTGCTCATTTTCTTTTGCTCAAGATTTGATGTGTTTACAGTGATGTTTCAAGTTGGTAAAAGTGGAAAAGTCCCATCGGGATTTTCTCATTTTTGTTTGCTCAACATGTGATGCGTTCAATGCATTTATAAATGGGACGAAGTAAAAACAAAATTTCTTACCCTAATTTTGCTAATTTTCTTTTGCTCAAAATTTCATGTGTTTAGTGCATTTTCGAGTCGGAGAAAAAACGAAACACAATGATTGATCGGGATTTGATCATTTTCTTCTTCTGCTGCAATGTTGATGTGTTTACTAATGCAATTTTAAATTGGCAAAAACGGGAGAAAGTCCTACCGGGATTTGCTAATTTTCTTCTGTTCAAGATATTTCTTTTTTTTGGCGCATTTTCAATTTGGCAAAAAATGCTGCGTCGGGATAAGCTCATTTTCCTCTGCCCAAGTTTTGGTTATTTGTCTGCATTTTTAAATTGGCAAAAGCGGAAGGAAGTCCTACCGCGGGATTTTCTAATTTTCTTCTGCTCAAGATTTGTTGTTTTTGGTGCATTTTCAAATTGGCAAAAAATGCTGCGTCGGGATAAGCTCATTTTTTTATGCTCAAGTTTTGATGTGTTTCGTGCATTTTTAAATTGGTTAAAACGAAAAAAAAATCATACCGGGATTTGCTAATTTTCTTCTGCTCAAGATTTCTTGTTTTTTATGCATTTTTAAGTTGGCAAAAATGCTGTATTAGGATAAGCTCATTTTCCTTTGCTCAAGTTTTGATGTGTTTTGTGCATTTTTATATTGGCAAAAACGAGAAAAAAGTCTTACCGGGATTTGCTAATTTTCTTCTGCTCAAGATTTCTTGTTTTTATCGTGCATTTTCAAGTTGGAAAAAATGCTGCATTGGGATAAGCTCATTTTCCTTTGCTCAAGTTTTGATGTGTTTCGTGCATTTTTAAATTGGCAAAAACGGGAAAAAAGTCCCACCCGGCTTTGCTCATTTTCTTTTGCTCAAGATTCGATGCGTTTAGGGCATGTTTAACGGTTTTAAAAAGAAGTCTCATCAGAATTTTCTAATTTTCTTTTCCTGAAAATTTGATGCGTTCAGTGCATTTTCAAGTTTGCAGAAACGAAAGCAAAAAGAAAATGTCTTATCGGGATTTGCGAGCATTCTGCGAAATGATGCGAGGCCTGGGTTTCCCGCGTCTGGTGTCAGTGGAGAATTTCCGGAACCCGAATTTCCCGCTGGTCGCGGAACTCATGGCCTGGCTCGTCAAGCGATACGACCCGGATGTCGACGTGCCACTCGACGTCGACACCGAGCAAGACCGGGTCATCTTCGTCAGGTCAGTGGCCCAGTTGGTGGCCGAGAAGGCCCACGTCAAGATCAACACCAAGCGACTCTACGAAGCCGATGGCCACGCAGTCAAGGAGATGTTGAAAGTGGCCAAATTGCTTTATGGTGCTGTGAAGGACTCGGATGGGGAACCAATGGGTACTGAAAGTGGTGGTGGTGGTGGTACTTCTGGTACTGAAGGAGGTGCCCGTGAAGTACCAGTTATGTTTGATGCCCAGGCAAAAATTTCTCAGCTGAAGGTCAGTTCATGCATGATGTTGAGGATGAATTAATCAACCCAACATAAAGAATTGAACCATAGGGCAGTGGAAGAAAAGGTGGGAAATAATAAGGCAGGGCAATCAGCTGGTTTGTGGCTGGGAATATGTAATTAATGGGGTACCTCAATTACATATCCCTAGTTTTGTCTGGTTTAATCACAGTCCACAATAAATCACAATCAAACACAATAAAAAATGATACATCACAATAAATGCAATGATGCAACAAACATTCAATAAAAACAATACATTTGTGCATACAAGTTTAGGGTGCAATAACGCAATGCAAAAATTCAATCAGAAGAATTGGGGTTGCAATGTTTGGAGGAAGTTTACTGTAAGAGCTAATTTTAAGGACTGATTATTGGGAGTGGAAGAGTGCTGGGTTTTTATAGGATTTAGCACAATGTTTCTGTTAGCTGACCTGACCAAAGCATTGGACATTTTTCCTTGCCTGTGATTGGCAGACAAAATGTGCATCAAAGAAGTCATGCATCCGCGGAATGGATGCACAAAGGAAAATGGAACCAGAATCCAGGTCCTGGGACCTGATGTCCCTGGGCCTAAGTTCTGGTTCCCAAACACATGACAATGCTGGAATCATGCACAACAGTTTCTGACATACATTGAAGCAAAGTCTGGGATGATATCGGGTTCACTTTCTAAAAGACCCTCCTGATTTGGGAAATCACAAATTGGGAGTTTATCGTCTCCCAAGAAGAAGTCACGTACCACCTCAACCCTAAAAGGGTCCCCACGTCCCCGACGTAATGTCCTTGATCCAAGGTCACTGAAATGCCCCCAGTTTTAGAAGGCCTAAGTCAGCTAAAATCCAGAAAAGGCAAAATTTATATTGTTTTCAGGATTTTCCCATGCAAAGGGAAAGATGCCACACACAGGAATTTTTACAATTTTTTAATTCAGAATTCTCAGCAGGATCAGAAAAAGAATTGGACTATTTTCCAACTTGTTCTTTGTTACAAAAGTAAGTTTTTTTTATTTTCCAGTGCCCAATGGCACAATATTTTGCAAAAATATCCCAACTTTGCCACACAAGGGTTAAAAACCCCTCCAGCATTAACTCTTTGACATCAGGGATGGGTTCCTTTTCATCCCATGGTGAAGTCAGAATTTTTCTTTTTCACAAAGGGCTTATTGATCATTCATAGGTCACCAAAATGCTGTCTGATTGGCTTGTTAGTGACTAAAGGTCTCCACAAAGAAAATAAGATGAGATTAGTAAATCAAAGACAACAATCAGCCTGGGATGGGCTGGGAGCCTCTTTAGAGACTCCAAACAGAATTGAGTATTTTTAATAAAGTCCCAAAAGAATAGTTAATTCAGCTCAGACACTTTGAAACCTACTTCATGTAGATTTTGATCAGCAGGTTCCTTTCTTGTGCTTAACCCTTCTACAGCAGAGGGCTCCTGGCAANCAAGTTTAGGGTGCAATAACGCAATGCAAAAATTCAATCAGAAGAATTGGGGTTGCAATGTTTGGAGGAAGTTTACTGTAAGAGCTAATTTTAAGGACTGATTATTGGGAGTGGAAGAGTGCTGGGTTTTTATAGGATTTAGCACAATGTTTCTGTTAGCTGACCTGACCAAAGCATTGGACATTTTTCCTTGCCTGTGATTGGCAGACAAAATGTGCATCAAAGAAGTCATGCATCCGCGGAATGGATGCACAAAGGAAAATGGAACCAGAATCCAGGTCCTGGGACCTGATGTCCCTGGGCCCAAGTTCTGGTTCCCAAACACATGACAATGCTGGAATCATGCACAACAGTTTCTGACATACATTGAAGCAAAGTCTGGGATGAATAGCCCAAGTGAAAGATTTTCTGGGAGGACTAAACCCTTTAGTGTTTAACCCTCAAATAGCAGAGGGTTCTTCTTCAGTGCATGGTGGAGTTGGGATTTTCCCAGGGGTGCAGGGGCTGCATTACAGCTTGATCCAAGGTCACTGAAATGCCCCCAGTTTTAGAAGGCCTAAGTCAGCTAAAATCCAGAAAAGGCAAAATTTATATTGTTTTCAGGATTTTTCCATGCAAAGGGAAAGATGCCACACACAGGAATTTTTACAATTTTTTCATTCAGAATTCTCAGCAGGATCAGAAAAAGAATTGGACTATTTTCCAACTTGTTCCTTGTTACAAAAGTAAGTTTTTTTTTATTTTCCAGTGCCCAATGGCACAACATTTTGCAAAAATATCCCAACTTTGCCGCACAAGGGTTAAAAACCCCTCCAGCATTAACTCTTTGACATCAGGGATGGGTTCCTTTTCATCCCATGGTGAAGTCAGAATTTTTCTTTTTCACAAAGGGCTTATTGATCATTCATAGGTCACCAAAATGCTGTCTGATTGGCTTGTTAGTGACTAAAGGTCTCCACAAAGAAAATAAGATGAGATTAGTAAATCAAAGACAACAATCAGCCTGGGATGGGCTGGGAGCCTCTTTAGAGACTCCAAACAGAATTGAGTATTTTTAATAAAGTCCCAAAAGAATAGTTAATTCAGCTCAGACACTTTGAAACCTACTTCATGTAGATTTTGATCAGCAGGTTCCTTTCTTGTGCTTAACCCTTCTACAGCAGAGGGCTCCTGGCAAACCTACAGCAAAGTCATAACTTTTGGGGGGAAGGGCATTTCAGTTTGACCAAACATCAATGAACATCAATGTTATTATTTATTATTATTTTTTGCCAATGCCTACGTCAGGAGAAATCTGGTTGCAGAAAATCACATTGTCTCAAAAAATTCTCAATGTTAACTCTATGCTGGGAATGTATGAAAAAATGCCACCCAGTGAGGAATTTTTTTATTTTTGATCCAAAAATTACTGTCGCGGACCAAAGCGAAGTAGCTCCAGCATCCGGGCAAAACCGGACCCAAAACTTGTTGGATTTCTGAGGCCAGTGAGCCTTGCAAAAATCCCATTTCAGCGAGACTCACTGAGCCTCACTCAGGACAAGAAGTGGTTTTCACTTCTTTGATTTTGCCTGAATTGGCCAATCCTGAGCCAGGAAGAAATCAGGTGATTTCTTCCTGAGCCAGGAAGAATCCTGAGCCAGGAAGAAATCAGGTGATTTCTTCCTGAAAGAAGTGAAAACCACTACTTGTCCTCAGTGAGGCTCAGTGAGTCTCGCTAAAACGGGATTTTTGCAAGGCTTTCTTCCTGACCCAGTCCAAGCACCTGGGTATAAAAACCCTCATTCCTCTTTGAGAGGAGAAGTCAAGCAGTCATAACCTAGTGTTAAAGGGCCTTTAACCTAAATTAAATTACCTCATTCATTATTCTGAGCTAACCAACCAATTTAACCATTGAATCTGCCATTATATTGAATTACCAGCCAATTGTTGAACTTGGGCAATGAGAATAAACTCCTCTGAAAAAGAGTTTGAGTTCTTATTCAAAACTTGCATTCTGATGGCCGCACATTTCAATTCCTTTGTCTGGGATCCAATGGACCCCTGACAATTACTGCAGGATTATAAAAACACATTGGACTTTTTCCTGACTTAGGCCGTGGTTCAAACATCATACTTTTTTTTAGTTTGAGTTCTTATTCAAAACTTGCATTCTGATGGCTGCACATTTCAATTCCTTTGTCTGGGATCCAATGGACCCATGACAATTACTGCAGGATTATAAAAACACATTGGACTTTTTCCTGACTTAGGCCTTGGTTCAAACATCATACTTTTTTTTAATTTTCTGCCCTGAAGGGGACACAATTTTGCAAAAATATCCCAACTTAGCTGCACAAGGGCTTATTTAATTTGTTTGTTTATATAGATATATTCTCCCTGTCATTACAGCGCACAAGACAGCTAGCCACGGAAATAACAGTGAGTGGGGCGAAGTTGTACGACCTTCTGGGCAAGGAAATGCATCTGCGCCAGGCTCGCAACACTGCCCTGGGCAGGCAGCTGGAGCTGGCAGATGTCGAGAATAACCTGCGACGAGCAGTGTCACAGGTTGAACAGGAAATCCGCTCCACCAGTGACGGTGTCGACAACATTGCCCAGGAAGAGGCGGCTTGGGACTCCAAGATCGACAAGAAACGCATCGAACTGGACCGCGTCGAAAAACGGTATATATTCATCATTTTATAAATCAATAAGGGTTGAATTGTGCACCCCCAGCTGCTATAAATTATATTCAAAATGTCACTTGCATGGTACATAAAAGTGTAAGTCCATCAGCTGTAAAAGGATGGCGTGAAATCAGCATAACGGTTTCAACACTGCATGTTTTCATTCTTTTTTCTTAGTATACTGTAGCGCCATCTGGATGCAAGCAACTTTTGGCGCAGACTTCTGAAGAATTATTATTATTTTTTACAGGGAATAATTTGTTATAGCAAAGTTTTTGAAATTAATGACTGAAATAAATTTTTGCATACCACCTGCATATGATGAATTAGATCTTGTTTTTCTGGCATTCTCAAATTTATTTATTTTTTTAGTATGTTCTACCCTGTATACATCTCTTCATACTCTCCTTGAATTTAGGCAAGAGCCCTTTTGGAAATAACTTTGTGTGATTTCTATATGTTGATGAGAAACCTTGTTGACAGATCTTGTCATGTTCACTGATCTATTTCTTGAGTATAAGTACACATACCTATCATGAAATAGTGTACACAGGTGGTACCTTGCAATTCAACCTCCAGCAACTTGACCATCGTGCAAATTGACAGTCAAATTTGGCAACATTTCTATGTACAGTACTGTACAGAGGTATCAGTATTCAATGCTCCACAAGTTCATATGGTGTTGAAAAGATATTGATTAAATTAGTTGCAATTGGGAGGCACTTTTTTTTCATGGACTTATTATGAGTATTTTTTTAATAAAACACCAATTAAAAATTATATACCTCCAGCAACCTCCAGCAACTTGACCATTGTGCAAATTGACAGTCAAATTTGCCAACATTTCCATGTACAGTACTGTACAGATATATTAGTATTCAATGCTCCACATGTTCATATGGTGTTGAAAGATATTGATTGAATTAGTTTCAATTGGGATGCACATTTTTTTCATGGACTTATATATGAGTATTTTTTTCATAAAACACCAATTAAAAATTATATAAAGTAATGAAAGCCCTTAGAGAAATTGAGGCTCAGCTTAGGGACATTTTGACTTAGAGACACTCTTGATGTACAGTACCAATAACGTCCACATCTTGGGGTCTCACTATATTTTTAAAAACTCATGAACCAACACTCTATTTGTGACCTTCCTGATGCAGTATAAAAACGCAGGGGGAAAATAATGTTATTTTATGGTTCTTCAATATATAGCCTCCAAACTTTACGGAAGGTCCGACCCGCGTTTATGGACGAGTATGAGAAGCTAGAAGGAGAATTCAAGCGTCTGTATGAAGACTACGTTACACGGTTTCGTTGTCTGGCATTTTTGGAGCAACAGTTGGAGGATTACGAAAAAACGGAACAACAACGGGTCGAGGAACGGCAGCAAGCTGCACAAAAGCTGTTGGACAAGCTCCGGCAGGAAGACGAGAAACGAATGCAGGGTTACAATGACTTGGACGACGACGATGACGATGACGACGACGATGAAGGTACTATAAGCTTGAGTGTCATGTCTGTAACCTGATGCTTCCAGAGTGTTTGGACTGAAAAAGTGGACCAATTTTTTTTTTTAACTTTAGATAGCTCAGTGGCCAAGAAGCAAACCAATTTTTTTTTTTTAATTTCAAGGGAAAAGTCAGTTCAATACTTTTGTCCACCCTGTACAGGTGGTACTTGCAAGTTGACCATCTCAAAATTCTATGGTGGAATTTGCAGCGAGGTTGACTTGCAGTTTGGCATTTGCCCTGCAATTCAACCTAATTTGGCCACTTTTTTTGCATTTTGGCACTGATATTTTTGAATTTCACAAAGTGTCTTATTGCAATTTGACCCTGGTTTGGCAATTGATTAGGGTCAAAGTGCAAGGTACCACAGAAAATGGCTTCAAGTGTTTCAATGTCTCCAGTGTAGAATATGGTAGAATTCCCTTGAAAAATTCCTAAATGACAAATTTGTTTGTGGTCCTGGCAGATTACCCCCTGCTGCTTCAGGATGAAATTTGACATACCGTATTTACTCAAGTACCACGCGCCCTGGAGTAAGGCATGCACAGGGGTTTTTCACTCAAAAATTTTGCAAAAATCTGATCCCCAAGTAAAACACGCACCCCAATTTTTAGTGAACCTAGAACCACAAAATTTCAACAACAAAAATTTTGACTTTAGGCATGAATTGAACAAAAGTCTGATGAATTTTCAACTTTTTCAATACAAAAATGTTTTCTTTTTATATTTGTTCCAAATTTCTCCATTATAATTAAGTGTAATGCAAACATAACTTCCTAAAACTTCTTAAAAATTGCGTACCTGCTTATGACGCGCACCCCTTTTCTTCTTCTGAAATTTGGGAAAAAAGGTGCGCGTGGTACTCAAGTAAATAAGGTATCTTGAATTATCTGTTGTGGAAGCGCTTTGCAGTATTCATTGCCCATTTCACACAAAATTGCAGTCAAAAATGTGCTTAACACCATGAATCTTGAAGCAACAATTTTTTGTGCTAACAGTTTTTTTATGTGGTCCCTGCTGTGAGTTTGTTGTCATGACATTTTACCGCAATAGGCATTCAGAATGTTCCCTCTATGCAATTAATCTACTTAGTAGAAGAGTTGAGTGAAACATGTCCTGAAAAGGATTCATTATGAAAATGGTGACACAAAGGTGTTGTTGGGGATTTTCCCTAACAAATAGTTTTTATGAGTAAGCTTCTGGAGAATTAATTACTCCATGATTGACCTTTTAAACTTTATGAATCTAAAATCATGTCAGAGCGTGAACCACATTCTGCTACCACTTTTTATTTGGGATTTCTCCACACAAATAGTTTTTATGGGTAAGCCTCTGAAGAATTAACCCTTGGACAGCAGAGGGTTCTTTCCCATCATTGGCCAAAATTGGATTATTTTTGTATGCTGGGGCATTTTCAGTTTTCTGAAGGTCAGACAAGCCATTCCATGTGGGCTGAGGCAAAGTTGGGATTAATCCGAGAAAAGCCTGTTGCTTAACATAGCATTTTTCTTATCTTCCTGCAACATTTTCCTGTGCAAAAAGAAAAAATAAACATTGAGGTTTTTTCCAACTTTGTCCTCAGCTCCCTGTTGTCATTTTTTTTTCTTTTCTTCCCTGAGGTGAAACAAAATTTTGCAAAAATAGTCCAACTTTGCCACTCCTGGGTTAATTACCGCATGATTGTTCTTTTTAACTTTATGGATGTAAAATCATGTCAGAGCAGGAACCATACTCTGCTGCCATTTTTTATGGATATATCCCAACAAATAGTTTTTATGAGTAAGCTTCTGAAGAATTTTAATTGCTACCTGATTGTCCTGTGTGATCATTTCTTTTATTTTCCAGTGTGCTGCAATGCTCTCTATTGTTGGGAACCTTTGCTGCCCAGTTTTGATGGTTCTTTTTCAGTGATTTGTTTTTTGAAAGATGATTTTTTAAATGTCCCTGTGTCTTTTTCTTGCCTAGTTTTGAATGGAGTGCAACGAAAACGCGGAACAAACGCCGCCGGCGGAAGAACTTCCGGTTCCCGCCGCTTCGGAACCATGACTGGGGGAGATTCCGAAAACTCCTTCAGTTTGGAATCCGACTCTGACTTGGATTTCGAAGCAGAACTGCAAGAAAACGCGGGGAACGGGGGTCCACCTGGGATGCCTCGCAAAAACGGCAAACCTTCTGTCATTGCTGGCACTGATGTCGGTGACATTGGCGACGACGAAGTGGCAGCTGAAGGTGACGTGGTCACGAGTGCCATCGCTGGTTCGACGGTTGTCATGCCAGCTACTTCCGTGCCACCGAGCAGAGGCAATGATGGCTTGGAATCCTCAGTTCCTGTGCAGATTGACGACGATGACGATGATGATTTTTGATTTAATCTCAGTGTCTACTTTTTGCGAATTTTTGGGGGCAACACACACACATGGCAGCTATGTACATATTTATGTGTGATTCAATTCGAAATATATACACCTAATTTAAAAATGTATGAGCCTGAGGATAGCTTCAGGATGAGGTGGACAGTTTTTGATATTTTCTTGTTGAAACTGCCTCCTTGTTATAGAGATTTGACCATCTTAACATTTTGGCAACAGAAGCCAACTTGAATTATTACTACAGTTCTGTACAACGACATCACCAAAATTTGAACTTATTTACTTGATTACCATGTGCACCTTATTCTTCAAAATTGAGAGGAAAAGGGAGGGTGTGTGTTATGGGTGTGCATAAAATGTTTGACACATTTTAGAGGTTCAGGTACTTCTCATACTTGATTCAAAGAGGACATTTTGAATTTTGAGAAAGCTTTTAATAGAAAAAATATGAAAATTATTTGAATTCAGGTTAAATTGATGTCTTAATTCCAATTCTGCTATCTTATTTTTGAAATATTGCAGCTTTTAAGTCACTAAAACTAAGGCATGCATCTTACACAGCTAGGGATAAGATTGTATCAAAATCTGATATTGAAAAAGCTGGATGCTTTATTGAAGGGCATGTGGTAATCAATTAAATATGGTCTTTGTGCCAATCTATTGTAATCTAATCAGTTATGCAGGTGGACTCTCTACAAAAATCTATTGTCTATAATGATTTTTTTCATCGATTTTTTTTACCACAGGGTTCTCTCAACCAAACAATTATGGAGGTTCTCTGCAATAAAATTATCTCTACATCATATATTTTTTTCTGGTCCTTTTAACCCCTGGGCTGCAGAGTCAGAATATTTTTGCAAAATGTTGTGCCCATGAGCAACTCAACCAAACAATTATGGAGGTTCTCTGCAATAAAATTATCTCTACATCATATATTTTTTTCTGATCCTTTTAACCCCTGGGCTGCAGAGTCAGAATATTTTTGCAAAATGTTGTGCCCATGAGCAAGATAAAAATGTATTCTTGTAACAAGATCCAACGTTGATGACTGATGAATTTGAAAAGTCCAATATATATTTTTTTAATTCTGCACAAAACTTTGCCTGCAATTTAAAAAAAATCCTCACTGGGTGGCATGTTCCTGACTTCCAGTAAAAAATAGGAATAGCATATTGGAGATTTCTCAAAACTACAGGATATTTTCCAACTGCAGTTTTTTCAACTTGGTTCTTCCAAACCCATGGGCATTTCAGTGATCTTTGATCTAACCGAAGTATGCCTCCCCTTTTGGGAAAAATTCTGACTTTTCAGCACCATGGAAAAGATCCCTCCATTGTCTAAGGGTTAATTTTGTTCTGGAGAGACTCTACCTTTACTACCTGTAGCCTTTGAATTGACTGATTATAAGAGTGACGGGTTTGCATTACTGCTGGTTTACATTGCTTGAAGCAGTTTCAACAGGAAAGAATTGTGCTATTACTGCATATATAAAAAATATTTTTCATTCATTTCCCAAGGGCAAATGCTAATTCTGATGCTTTTCTCTTTATTGTGTTTTGCTCTCATCATCAGCAATGATCATATAGCTTCACTGCGCTCATCCAGAGTTTTGGCACAGATCTGCCGAGACACTTTGGATCACGCCTCGCGGAAAATTCATTGAGCAAAAAAAAAATGCGTTTATGCGGCTGTTATTCCCTCGTGTGTGCGGTTCAATCCAGCAAATTCAGGAGTTGACACGGCGTTTTTCGGAAAGTGGCAAAGGAAGAGAAAAAAAAGCTCATACGCATGTTGCAACCGATGAGAAATGGGCCCCGTAGTCGGCCGGTTGCCGATGCCATCAGCTGCGATTTATTATGCGTTGATGTGGCTGATGATGGCTGCTCCGGGCGAATGTGATCAGCAGAGCAGCTTCGCCAAGTATTGGAGTCATTTGATTTCAACGCCATCTGTTGACGGCATCCTGCTGTCGCCGGGGTTGAATAATGAGGTCCGGGCCGATTTCGGCAATCGTGTCGCACGCCATCATGAGGTGGAAGATGAAGAATTCCATCTTGATGAACACATGGACCCTTGCGTAGCTGGTCCTTGTGAACACGGAGTGTGCAGAAAGTCTGTGGACAGGTTAGTTGTGCTGAAGATTGATGGATCAATTTGTAACCCAGAAACTGATTTCCTTCTTTATTCTTTTTCCTCTCCTTATTTGGGTTGAAATCTCTTTTACAAGGTTTTTGGTTCCTTGCAGCTGTTCCCTCTTGTTTTGGTTCCCCTCCCTTGCGTCAGCCTGCATTAATGCGTGACGCCCGTTTATGTTTGTTTCCTCAATAGAATCAGCTATTTGTTGACAGTGACATACAACCCTCCTCTTTCTGAAGAACTTGCCAATTTAGGAAGAACCCTCTTGTTGAAGGAACAAGTGTATTTATTAAATATATTCATGTACATATACCTGGATGTATATATATATTCATTAGTGTTCAAGGAACCTGCAGTTCCTCAATCTAGGCAAATATCTTGCCTATATACTTTGTGTTGCCAGAAGGTATATATATACCCTGGTTACTGTATGTTTTCTCAGAATTAATCTAGAGTTGTTCAAGGTTATTTCTCAGAGAGACTTGCATAACGATTTAGCAAGACTCTCTTAATATCTCCATATCTCTATATTTTGTGTGATTGTATTTTGGAATATTTGTGACTTCAATATATATTGAAGATATATATTTTATTTGAACTCATATTTTATTCTACGGACAACAAATTAAAAAATAATAAATTTATGTAGTGATGATTGTCGGGGATTTGTTCCCCAAAAATGAAAGTTTCATAAATGGAATGCTGCATTAGTCAGCCTGAATCTGTCTGGGAGACTCTTTGTATATAGAGGCTCCGAAAAATTAGACTTATTCTTTGCCCAAAATAATCAGCAACTCAGCATCTTCTTTAACCCCTGGGTAGTGGAGGGTTCCTGGCCATACTGATGCAATGGCAGGAAAAATCCTAACGTTAATTTTGTATTTTATTTTCTTTGCGCGCTTTTCAATCCAATTTCATTTTTTTCAACAACAAAAAGCGAAATGATTATATTGCGATATTTTTTATTTGAATGGGATTTAGCTCAAACAGTTATGAGTGCTTTTGCGAAGATGGTTACACAGGATACAATTGCCAGACTGATTGGAATGAGTGCTGGAACGAGCCTTGCCTCCATGGAGCAACTTGCTTTGATGCTATTGCTTATCCGAATTGTACCTGCACCGAAGGATTCACTGGTGAGGAAATTCTCGGTGCTTTCTTTTCAAAGCGTAATCAATGATAAATTTTTTTGCTTCCGTTGCAGGAATGTTTTGCGAGCACGAAATTTTGGCGTGCGATTCGTCTCCGTGTCTAAATAACGGCACTTGCTGGAGCATGGGATTGACGAATTACACGTGCGAATGTCTTCCTGGATACGAAGGTGAGTGTTATTGTGCATAAACTGATGCCAATGTTTTTGTTGGTGAAGCGCAGTTTTTTTTTTGCAGGTTATTCGTGTGAGATCGATGTTAACGTATGCAACGTTACCCTGTGTCACAATGGTGGAAACTGTACCGAAAAAGCTGGGGAGGATTTTTTCTGCTTTTGTTTCTCTGGTGAGTCAGACATTTTGGGACAATTTTTGAAGAATTTTTGAATATTTACCTAATTTCAATTCTGTTGGTTAATAGATACAAAGTATATTATTATTTACATGCGTGAAAATGGGATACAGGATAAAGTTTTAGTTTGGTGTTTCATAATAAATTGTCCATCCTGGTGAATATTGGATTTATTGAGGACAGATGTCACCTCAATGTAATACATAATTGTCAAGGTGGATTGAAAGAGTATAAGAGCCTAAATAAAATACAATAATAAGCTTAGGACAGGGATTGGAATTCCTTGGTTAAGGATAAAGTGTATGTCATGCAGGATAATAACTAATCAGCAAACTCTTGCTTCAACTATCCTGGATTGCACTGGAATAATTCTCACCTATGATATTCTTCTCTGCTCTTAACTAGCTCAACATTTAATACCTACCCTTCATAAGGTTTTATCATTGGATTTCAAGGTAGAGGATGAAACTCTGGAAAATACTGAGAAAATACATCAGTGATGGCACACTTGCCTAACAAAATTGAAGTGTTTATTCTTGAATCAAACTTGAGTTTCTTTCAATCTATGGTAGACTCTTCCTACAACAATTCTGTCTACTAAGAATTTATCTGTAAGATGAATTTTTTTGTCACATTTTAGGGTATTATCTCCCTATGTTATAGAAGTTCTATACAAAGAAATTATCACTACAATGATTTTTTCTGATATTGCTTTGAATTGTTTTTCTTTGTTTAATTGAGGAAACATTGAATGAAGATGGGATTTTAGAATTTCCAATATAAATCGTATCCAGAATCAATACAGCTGAGAATCTGTATTTTTTGCCTCGCAGCCGCAGCAGTAATTTGACAAATTGTTAAAAATATAATTTATATTTACTTTTTGCTTCAAAATCCAATTCCGATTTTCTTGCTGTTCAAACATTGTTCAAATAACGTTTAGTTGGCTTGAAGTACCATGATGCAGTTTATTCAGCATTGAATTCATGATAGCGCAGCAGTTTATAATCTTAAAATTGGGTAAAACAATTTAATCTTTGGCTCATCACCGTGAAATATTGATTACGGGATGAACGGTTATACCCAGTGTCATGTGCAATAAATGGTTTTTTTTTTTTGTGGTGAGGTTCGTGGCTCATTTTCAGGAGGTCAAAATCGAATTTGCCACACCGGAAGTATAGAAACAAAACTAGCACTTTTTCTCTTACTTTCCGAAACGACGTGACCGAAGTAAAGGTGGAATCAGCAGGTGGTTTCAGTGGATCGAAGTTCATGTTTTGTTGAATCGATGCGTTTTAGCCTCTATATATAATGTACTGTACTACGAGAATCTTTCCTTTGCATGCTTTTGGTAACACTAACCTTTTTTCCGGTTTAATTTCTTACTTTCGTCGTCGTTAGCATATATGGAAATGGGGCTTTTGGGGAAACGATAAAAAGTTTGAATCTTCTTTCCATCTCGGAAGTCCGTTTCATTTCTCATCGAATCACAATCGTGATTATTGATCGATTTTATCACATGTTATCCTAGATTCCTTTATAATGTATATGGCAGTTCATGGGGTTGTCAAAAAATTACCCATGTACAGTCAAGCCCCGCACAACAGGCTTAATTCTTGCACCAGAAAAGTGCCTGTTTTGTGAAAAGTCTGTTATGCGAATTGAATTACTAAAAATTAAAAATTTTCAATTCCTACTCTCATGTTTAATTTGAAACCAAGAGAAGTCTGTTTGGCAGATTTTGTCTATTAGGCAGGAGGAAAAACTGCCTCCAGAAGCAGTCTGTTAAGTGAAAATCACTTTTGCAGGAGGTCCATTAACCAAGGGTTTACTGTAATTTGAGGATTCATGTGGGATAACTGAATATATTTGTGTCACTGTCAGTGTCTGAAAAATGATTCAAGTTCACTCAGAAAACTGATGATCTGATAATCAAACTAATGATGAAAAATACAACAGCATCTTTCACGTGTTTCTGAGGTTTTTTTTTTTTTTATTCGGTTCTATACTAATTTTTGCTTCCATGTACAATTGAACCTCAAAACCCCCACCTCTTTAATTTGAATACCGCTGTATGTTGAATTTTTTCAAGTTCCTGTCTGAATTCCCTCAGA
>CAJPEX010002245.1:0-42294 GCA_905338405.1 Notodromas monacha
TTTGAGCACCTGAGTCCAAGAGGGCAAATATAGGTTCATGAGATTCAGATTCTATGAATTCTGCTGTTTCAACAAATGAATTGGGGTATTCTCCTCTTGCAAGATTGATTTGAAGGTCTTCTAGTCACGAAGTGGAAGACGTGGATGCCTCTTGTTTGGCAGGACTGGTTTCTGACCTGATTTCTTTGACCTTGTCTGTTACCATCTTTGCTAGTAAGTTTTTCAGTTCAGGATCCACTTTGTGATTTGGATTTGGATTTGTTTGAGATGGTAAATTTTGGGGATTATTTGCATCTTGTTTTGTTGAGGACGGAAGAACAAAAAATTTGCATGAAGTTGTGTGATGTCTGCTGTTACAGTGGGAGCAGTTGAATCTGCTTCGGCAAAAGGAATTTCTGTGGCCTGCTCTGAGACAGTTCCAGCATAAATTTCTTTGTTCGATGATGCTTCTTTTTTCTTCGTGAGACTTGGTGCATTGATAAGATGGATGTCCTTGATCACAATACGGGCAAACTTCAGGTGTATGGGGCTTGAATGGTGGCCTAGGATTAGTTTCTTGTCCATATCGGGTTTGAGAGTTTCGGTTTTGGTATTGATTTTGTCCTTGGTAACCATTGTTTTGGTAGCTTTGATTTTGATTCTGGTACCCTTGGTTTTGATTGCGATATCCTTGATTTTGATAGCGTTGGTTTTGATATCCTCGACTCTGATTCTGGTAGCCTTGATATCCTCTATTTTGATTTTGATATCCTTGATTTTGATTGCCTTGATTCTGATATCCTGAATCTTGATTTCCTTGGTTACCTTGACTTTGGGATTGATTACTTCCTTGAGTTTGTTGAGAAATTTGTGGAAGAGGGTTCTGTACTTCTGGAGTAGATTCATTCCCGCTGTTGGTGGACGGTTTGCTTTGATTGTTATGTGATTGAAGATTCACTTTGATGGTTGAATAAGTGCTGTAAGGTTCCTTTATGGGTTCAGATTTAGAATTTCTTTTCTTTTCCTTTTCCTTGACTGCCTTGGACAGAGTTTTATATATTGTAACTTGTTCTTCCTTTGGAAGGCGAATGAGTCCTGAGTTTAATTCTCTCCAGTACCAACGGTACATCATTTCGGGGTTGGTTTCCCACTGATTTTTATCCAGTTGAGTAGACTTGTTTTTAAAGATTTCATAATGATTTCCTTGGTTTAGATGAAAGTGTACACTTGGCCAGATTCTATTGTGTATGTAGAAAATATTTTGTTTTAAGATAGTCAATTTGGCTACAAAGTTGACAATTGCTGTCATATATTCGGCGATTGCTTGTCTTGAATTGTCTTCTGGTTTTAGGTCTTCAATCGAGTTGAATATTTTCTGTGTTATGAAACTGACGTTTCCAAACTTGTTAAAAAGCATTCTAACCAAGTCAAGATAGTTGCTTTCTTCTTCTTTAAGATTCATACCGTCAATTTGCTGTAAAATGTCTTCATCAAAGTGCAACAATAACAGGTCTTGTCTTTCTTGTGGCAAAAATTCGTGTGTAGGTGCTTCGTGAATTGGTTTGAATTTGTTCCACACCCGTTCAAAGTCGCTATCAAGATTTGAATTTACTCTGAACTTTCGGAAAGTTTTTAACTCCTTCTGGGAGTAGTTTTGTATGTATTCTCTTGCGGTTAAATTAGAACGAATGGACTTTCCCTTTCTGTATTGATTAATTTGATTGTCGATGTAACTTTTGTCCAGAGAAAATAATGAAGAAGTGCGTTTTTCGACGATATTGGCCATTGGGTTTGTAATTTGCTCTGAAATTCTGCTTTCAGTTTCAATATCCATGGATTCAGTTTGTTGAGTTGTATTTGAAGTACGGGGTGAGGAACTGTTGACAATTAACATTTGAGTTGTTTCGGTGGAGAGAGTTTCTGTTGGTGGTTGCTGCCCTAGATTTGAGCTTATGATAGTGGTAACAGGATTAGGGAATGTAACAGTTAGTACTTTTGATTGGCTTGGACGTCGAGAAGCCCACTCTGATTCAATTGAATCTTGGTCTAGGATAGCTAGATATTCGATCTCTTGTCTTAAGGTGTTGAGTTGTATCGGCTCTTCTTCGTTAAAGGCTTTGGTATCAAGAGAATTGTATAGGGTTAGGAATTCGATGAATTCAGTTTGGATTTCGTTAAACATGACCTGTTTCTTTTCAGTATTTGTAGTTTTTTCTGCAACGTCACCTTTCTTGATTGCTTGCGCTAGTAAGATTAGTTTGGGAGTTAAGGCTCCTCTTTGAGTGATGAGGGATTCGAATTCTTGTGTGGATTGTAGAGAAGAGCTACGGGATATTCGAGTTACATTTTCTGGAGTCCTTAGGACTGGGGTGACATTTCTAGCTTGAATTCTGCTTGCCGTGACTCTGTTTAGGCTCGTCTTCACTCCTCTGGAGCCCTTTGGTCTGCCTCTTGCCATGGCGATTGACGAGAGTTTTTGAAGATTTCCCCCCCTTTTTCAGGGTATATCACCGTATTCGTCGTTGATTCCTCAAATTTGATTGTTCACTTTCCACTTGATCAATGTAACACTTGACGCGAACGGAACGGGGGGGGGGTTGATTTTAATCCACTCACTTGTTGTTGAGAATTCAGCCCTTTTGTTTGATTGATTTTTGTAAAAATTTAACTTGAATGATTTCCTTTAAAAGAGACGTGCAACCATGCTCTGCTACCAATTTTGTCACGAAGGTTTTGTTGTAGGAGAATATAGTTATAAAATTTGAATAAAATATAACACAGGAAAAATGCGAGAATATCTGAAGTCCTTCAAGACACTCGGGATAGAAATTAATGAGCAGGACGCTGATGACACCCGTCGCGGTACAGCAGAGAAGGGTACAATAAATCATTTCTGCACCTGGCTCCATATTCCTGCCGTACCAGTGGCTGAAAGACTGGTTTCTATTTCGTAGCAGAATTTCCTTAGCTTGCTGAATGAGCTCAGTGAGTGGGAAAAATAATATGACAGCTTTAAATCACAAGGGTTTTTTCTTATCTTTTACAGTCAAGAGCCCAATTTAGTTCCACCTGCTCTTAGTACCCCAATTTGTGCCAGGAAAAAGGATGGCTTTAAATTGGGGGTATTGCATCTGGAGGAACTTAATTTGAGAGCTTCTACTAAAGGCTTTTTTGATTAATAATTTGGCCATCAAGTCTGTATTATTAAAAAAAATGCTGTGAGAATTAATTTCAGGCTCAAATGAACTGATCCTAATGCTTCAAATTTTATGGTATAGTACAGAATATATTAGATGTTTGAACAAATTTGGTTAAGTAAAGAAAAGGAACAGCTCTTTCATATCTGTATCAACCTTTCAATGAAAGCAAATCATTCCAGGGTCAGGTGGAGTGATTTTTAAATTTTTTTCGAAATGCTATTCAATTTATTGAGATATGCTCTTTGCCGTGAATGATATTCACATAAAACTTAGCAAATACGTGTAAATTCAGAAACTGCTCTTTTCCTAATTATCCTGAGCATGGGCATGTCATTCTCAGTAATGAGATATTAACCTTATGACATTGCTAAAAATTTGCCTTAATTTCTTTGATTTTGGACTATGCTTCATTTGGTGCAAAAACAATTTTGGGGCACTAAGTAAGTTGGGACTAAATTGGGGTTTCCTTTAAGAATGCCTTGGAGGGAGTTTTGTTTTACAGAAATGTGTGGCACTATGAGAGGGTGGAACACTAAAGGTTGACTGTATTTACTCAATTAAACATATATGCAGGTGATTCCAGATTTCTGCCTTATCAGTTCTGAAGGATCGGTTTTTTTGCACCAAAGTTCCCTCGGTTTGCTGAATGAGCTCTGTGAATGCCAACAAATAATTTAAAACTCTCCAGGGTTGTTTTTTCCCCCTTCGCTTCACCTTGACTGCATACGTTTTAAGACCTTATATTTTTCGCTGAGAGCAGCGGAAATTTGTCACAGAGTGTAGGCTGGGGAAGCAAAAGTGAAGAATACATCAGAGAGTTTTTTTTTGGTCCACCCTGGCAAGAATTGTCATGTCGCGGAGGTAATCCCAAGATAGTTTCTAATCCTCTTTTCTGAAACTAGGTTGATTCGCATGGCTGAGCTGGGATTAGATCCTTGGCAAGTATAGGACCCCGCTGATGAAGCTGCTGCTTTCTTGCTTGCTCGCATGTTTCCAGCAGCAGCGTTCATCTTTTCACACAACAGCGTATTATACCCCCACCACCCCTGGCAGAACCGGGAATCAGTGAATTTGGCCGACTGGCTCAAGGCAAATCCCTTTCCTTTTTGTCCTGACAATGGTGTGTCTTTCTGGAGTTGACTTTCATCTTCATGTATATGGGGGATGTGGAAGCATCCGTGGAGATATAGTTAAAACTAAGCATTGGGCATACCATCCTTCAATATATATATATATATATATATATATATACTTTTAAATCTTTTACAGTTGATTCTTGTTACAACAATCTCTGTTATAAGGACCTGAAGGTTCCTCAACTATAAATTGGATGAGGAAAACAGGAAAAAAACACATGAATCACCCTGGAACTGGCTGGGAGCTTATTTATAGAGGCTCCAAAAAGAATTGAGCTTATAAATGTCCTAACAAAGTTTTAGCAAATCAGTGAATTTTGAAATCACGCACACACCAGAAGATTACATGGATAATCTTTTAGAAATAATTATTGTAAGATTTTAGCTCTGCTCAGTTGGAGTATTGGCAGTGGAATGAATTCAGTGCAACATTGTTTGCTGGGAGAAAGGAGAAAGAGAAGGAAAGTGGTTTTCCTCATGGGGACTGAATATTGGCCTATGGTTGGCTGATTCCCCCAGAATTGAAGACAATTGCTTTGCAGTGTTGTACAAGTCCTTCAGGACTTGTTCTTGGGTGCTAGGCCCTCTATATATTAGCCCCAGCACCAGGGGCTAAACATAAAGGGAGATTATTAATATTACAATTATGCAGCTGGCGCCGCAGTTTCCAAAGAACTCCATAGGCACCTTCAAAATATGCGTCATTATGAGTTTTTATTCATGCTGGAACAAGCATTTATAGGGTTGCAATTGAAGGTGAAACTCGTATAAAATGTTTTTAAGTACATCCACAGCATATATGCGAAGATTTGTCCACATTTATCATTTCTTCTGATGAGGTGATAGAACTACAGAATATCCAGAATATAAAATAAAATTCTCTAATTTCACAACTCCCTTCTTGGTATTTCTAAAAATATATGCTGATTTTTCTGAAGTAAGAGCTGGAAACAAAGACAAATACATCTGTGAGAAGAAAATGTATTCTTCAAGATATGTATTTTCTCCAAGATAGGGCTGTATCTCTTCAAACACACTTTTTTCAAATTGCCATTTCTGAATGTTGTAATAAAGCTGGATGAATTGTATTACTGCATATTAGAGCTGTATGCTTCCTTCAATGCAAAATTTTCTGTACAAAAAGATGAGCACTCAACTGTTTTGAAGGTGTGTCAATTTCTTAAAATCAAATGAGGCTTTCCTGCTGTGTTATGCCACTTTATACCCTATTTCAACATTGCACATGGGCAAAAACTGCTGGGACAAAGAAAAAATTGATTAAACAAAAATTCATTATAATGAGATTTGTTGCAACAATATTTTTCTCAATGAGGTTTCCAATATTTTAGGTTTTGGGGTTTTAGTATTTGTCCTTTCCATATATCATCCAGGTATGGGCAAGGGTGGTAGTGGGACGACGAAAATAATGAGGCTATCATCGAGATTTTTTCAAAATAAAATGAGTACCTTTCTCAAGAAGTATCTTCAAAAGAAAAGTAAAAAAAAAGTAAAAGTCTCCCATACAAATGTTGATGACACACGCCAGTCCACACTACAGACTATACAGAGTGATGATTTCCCTTCTAAAAATGCATGGAAAAACAGAAGGAAAAACCTGAAACCTACATCAAAATCAATGTGCGTTTCATCTGTAGCATTCTTGACTTTTCCCCGGCGTCATTAATATGCAAGGAAAATCTCAGAATTGAGTTCCGAACAACATGACTCTTTGAAGATTATATGTTTCCTTCTATTCCCCATTTATAATTTTGCATACACAGGATGCTTTGTCTTATATTCTGAAGATTGAAACATCAGAATGACCTCCAGGCCTTTTTTCGTCTCATTTCATCTCACATGTTTTTTCTCTGATGAATTCTTCCGCTGGATGCAGACATTTTTTTTCACAGCACAAATTTCGTGCATTATTGCTTCATGGCACAAAGAATCCATTGATCATACGTACAACACGACAGAGGATCTATCAAGTGGTTTTGAGTTGGATTATGGATTTTCCAGTACCTAAACTCTAGTCGGGCTTTAAAGGAAATGACTGAGAATCTGCAAGAAATTCCTATATACGTCATTCCGGTCATTATGTGATCGAATGGTATCATTTTTTAGGATGATCGTGTATTGCTGATGTACATAAATCGAATAGATTTAAATTGGAGAACAGTATTCTACAATAAGCTTTGAAATTTCGCCAGTATTGGGATATCTACGAGAAAATTGTCGTTGTTGATGAAATGCACGAGTAAACTGTAATAGAAATTCCTTCCGAGGACTTTGTCTAGGGCGATTTTGAAACATAGCTCAAATGTTTGAAATGTATATTGAAGTTCTTCGAATTGGAATAATTTTTTTCGATAGGCCGTGAATTTAAAAATATTGATATTTGATTAATTTTACTACGAAAGAGTATTTCAGGATTCATTCGCATTTCTGATAATTATTCAACCTTTTAATATAGAGTGGAAACTTGTATTTGTTCTTCTCGTATGTTATCGCGGAAACTTGTATGATGTTGAGCACCAAATATTACATAGCTTTCACTTTAATGTCATGTTATTATAATTATCTGTTTGTAAGAGAACCTTTCCGAGATTGCAGGGCTTGAATTGCGTCGATTCGCTGCCGTTGAGAAGAATGAGTCTTTGTTAGAATTGAGGTCAATCTAATAAATGGCACAAGGGAGATCCATGAGAATAATAGATCACTATGGGCATTGACTTGAAAAAGGCCCCATGTTTTTTTGCATTCACATACACAACAGAAGCCCACAGAATGACAGGATTTCCGAAAAAGTCGAATCCCAAATGCAGCAAAGACGGAAAGAAGCGACACAAAGGCTCACAAAACTCCCATTTTCTCTACTTTTTATGCTTTATCGTTTCAAATGCGTTGAATGGGTATTTTTTTGTGCATTTTTGAAAAATGTTTTTACGCAGCACACGCGATTCTTTTCCTGGTCTTTTTATCTTAAATCTAATCTGACGATAGAAGCGATCTCAGCTGAATGTGTACAGCGACTTTCCTCTTCAAACTATAATTATTTTTTGTCTTTTTTTTTTACCAATAATGAGGTTTTTCAGTCAGTTATGCGTATTACCATGATCATTCCATAATGTTTTCTTTCCAGGAATACCTGTATTTAAAAGTATAGGAGTTGATCTCCGCCGTCTTTAAGCAAACATGAGACACAACATGGTACATATGTAGGTTTTTGCTCACCAGAAAATTCATGAGACGAGCCCATCAAACGAGTTTATGACCATGTGTACAAACCCCGGTAAAATACACAGAGACAAAGCAAAGAAAAATGTGTAACTTCCTTGCAGAAGACGTTTCAATATCCCTCGTTTCTTAGCAAGGCAAAGAATATCAGGAAAGAGAAAGCAATCAACTTTGACACAGAAGAAGGTTTATACAAGACGTTTCTGCAGGTACTAAACAGAGTATGTCTGTAGCACCTGATACACAGAAAACGGTATATTAGCTGTATATATTCCTTTGATTAGAAATTGTGCTTTCATTGTTTCCTGCTCTCCGGTTTTTCCGTGATGAGTGGCGAAGAGTTGCTTTGGATTTGTTTCATTTCGAAGTGCGTGATAAATTGGCTTGACAAGTGTGGGGAAGCTGATCACTGACCTCAAACGTAAGTGGCGATTAATATTGTAGGTAAGAACATGTGCCCCAAGGAATTTATTTTCTGGCGAATTGGAGCGAAAATGCAATTTTCTCTTTGCTTGAGTGGGTTGTTTACCACTGTTGCGATTAATTGATTCCGGAGTCGAGAATCGCTTCGCTACTCTCTTGGAAGAACCGTGGTTGAAGATTTTTTGCGACGCAACCTTCCGTAGCCGATCAGGCAGAAAACATATTTAACGTTTAATTAGGTGCTCATTTTGCTTGCAATTTTTTTTACACTTGTGAGCATTGGTGTGAAGAGAATGTTCGCTGAGAGATGGAACCTCCACAGGGATGGTTTTTCCTCCTCTCTCGTCATTTTTAAAAATAGTTTTCCTCATAGAAACAATTTTCTTGTGGCTTTAGATGTGACAGGAATCTTGATCACCACATTCATCTCTTATTGTTCTTGTCTTTGAATGTTTGCACAAATTCATTTTTGTTTGCTGTGTTGCGCTTACATTGTTCATCCCGTGAATATTGTCTTTGAAGTTTTATCATTTAATCATTTAGCAGCAGTTCCAGGATTTTCTGCTGCTATTGCTCATCAGATGCTTTAAAAAAATATTCAACTGCGGGCAAACACAGCCTCAGTTGCGGAATATTTGAAGATATTTTCTATTCGTGGAAAGAGTTTTCAGAGAGCCAAAAAAAAAATTTCATGCTTTTTTCTGTAGGGTTTTTTATCCGACAGCCGTTGGATTAGCTTGGGGAATCTGCTGAATATTGCAAATTATCATCTCTTTCTGGCTCATCTGAGTATTTCATGGATCATGTCACTCTGCTAAGGTGCCATTTTGGCCAATTTGTGTCAAACAAAAATACAGCAACAAGCAAAAGAATACAGGGATTGCTGCACAAGGGAAAATAATTCATATGCTGAAGGGTTAGACATTGGAGATTGGCAGGACAATTTCCAGTGCCTGTGGGTGCCAGACATCTTTTACATTTTCACAGGTGAACGTATTTTTAACTGAGTAGCCAAAGTCTGGCAAGAGAAGAGAAAGTAAGACCCATTTTTTGAAGAATCCCTAATACTAGGACAGGAAGGTGAAAAAAGCACATTGCAGTAAATATATTTCAATTTAGGATATTTGTTTCTTCTGAGAAGGGGGAAATCCAGGATTTTCCTGGACTTGGCTCTTTTATCCATGCTAGATTTTTTTATTCTTGGGATTTGTGGCACAAAATTGTGCAAAATAAATCGCGACTTTCACCTCTAAATGGTTAATGATCTTTGCTTGATGAAACTATGAGCAGTATTCAAGGTGATGTACTTGACAATATCTTCCTGGCCACTATAACTAACTAATAACTGGCTGATTGCCAGTGTTTCCCTTTTATTCCACTGAGCCATCATTGTCATCCATTCTTTTGTTGGGTTACACGTCACAAGATTTCTGGAAATGTATCCAAGTAAATTCAAATATTTTCTGGAACTTTTAGAATGTGTTTGAATATTTTGAATACAACAAAAAGTATATGAAGATACTGCACTTGCTGGACGCTACTTGATCAGCCGGAGATTTTACTCCTTTCTATAGATGTGACGCATTCTTTGAATCAACATAAAACTTATTATATAAGCTAATGCGTGCGACATGTTTTCTTTCTTTGATTGATTTACCACAATCAGTACAATAAACCCTATGCTTTCTTCCTAACATATGTGCTTGAAATAAGACCTGGCTTCTTGATTTCATCTCTACACTTATTCGCGGTGTTCTTAGAAAAACGTGACCGACCTATAAGCGAACTTTCCTTTGCCTACTTGAGTGATGAATGAAAATTAAGGTGAGCAGCAGATAGGACTTATGTATACGAGCATAGGGGAACATGTGAAGATGCATCTTTCATTTCCTGCATTTTTTACGCACTTCTTCCGAGGTAGATCAGGAGTAACTTCCACACACGGCTCTATACCTTCAGCAGTAATTAAATAACTTACGAGAAGAAACAGGAAACAAGCCAATGTCCAACCGTGAAACTCGTATTGCTAAAAATATCTCGGATAAATTGATCATCTTCCATCTTTTTTTTTTGTTCGTTGGCTGTTGTTGAAAATGAAACGAGAAAAATAAGGCTTCCAGGTTTGGCTTTCGGGAGATCTAATTTTCAAAGCACGCAACATGCCCATAAAATGTCAAACGGATGGTTGATTTTTCGTTTTAGAAATGTATGTAGGTGCGTTTTTAAAGATTGCATTTTTTTCTCAAAAGAATCTTTCTGGACTGACTACTGTGATAGCTTCGAGCTTGATACTGGTTGTTCTGCTGTTCCGAGAAAATTTGTGGAATGCTTAAATCGGCAGGATTTTTTGCAGCATGGAATCTTTATTCGATGACGGATAAACGTTGGGAAAAATTGATACAATCGTGGTCTTACTGTAACTTGAATACTTGAAACATGTAAATTCATTACACAGCTTGAATGAAAACAAATTTGAACATTTTATTCAGTTCCATACATCTTGAAATTCAATCCGTTTTTATTTAATTTTGTTTATAGAAATCTACGCATTGCCATCATCACATGGAATGGTGAATGTGTTCTTGTTCCTGGGCTACAGCAGTGAAGAACAACAAATGTTGGCCAACATCGAAACACGAGAAAACATAGCATCCAAGGAGCCAAAAATGTTCATGTCTTCTGTGGCATCAGCTCTTCAGCCACTACTGGACCGATTTGTACAGTTTGACCTCATCCACCATCAAGGAAGTTACCAAGTCAATGATGCTCTTTCCTCCCAAAAAGAAAAACAGAACCGACAATTGATTGTGAGATATTCTGTACCTTAGATATTTCAAGGAACTTTATTTTGGTGAATAATCGTTCTTGAATGATTGCAGGGAGCGAATGAAACGTCATCGTCAAACGCGAAACTGTCTGGCAGAGGAAGGGACACATTGTGTAAACTAATTCCGTTCAGGACTTTCCAAAAGGACAATATGATTCTGCGGATTGCTCCAAGACCAGTGAGGATTTAAAAATAACATTTTTTTCAAATTTTCCGGTCGTCATGCAGGAATTTTTTAGATTATTTTCCAAAATCGAAAAGTCAACGAGGGCGAGCCATTATTTGAATTTGCTGCTGTATAGTGCATAAGATGTCTCAATAAAGTCATAAATTCCTTTCCACTAGTACCATGAACACCTGTATTTCGAGGAATCTTGAATACAAAATGTCAATGTGGGTCGTGCTCGAATATGATTTTTTTCTGACAATTTTTCAAAATTGTATGATGCACATCTTAGTAAAATCATTCTTGCGTAAAAGATTCGATTGACTAATATTTTACCCCTTATCATTTAAATCGAGAAGCTGAAAGATAAAAAAAAGGTTTGAGACGAACCTCCTTTTTATTGACGGTTGGTCGAAAATGTGAAAACTTGAAACGAATGTAAGACGTACCTGCATAATATTCAACTTCTCCAAAATTTGAAACATTATACTAAGTATGCTGTGAAATACTGTAGTTTAATCTCCCTGATCAATTTCTACAAAAGCCATAAGTCCAAACAATCGTTTTCTTTTTAGCTATGAGCTGAAAACTTTGGTTGGAATCTTGAATTCATATCTGATTTGATCTGCAGTTCAAAAGATAATTTTAGGGAGCATTATTCTTCCACTCAATGGAAGTATTTGAGGAGCCGTGATGATCAAATAAACACGGTGAAATACTTGAGATGTCGTCCTGCTTCTTCCAAATTTTAATCCCCTGGAGGAAATTTCGATGATCTTTTTTTCGTCGTCAAAATATTGCAGAAACCAGAAGACGAAGAAGACAAAGGAGTAGCAAAAGCACGCAAAACTCAACTTCACCAGCAGCTTTGTTGGCGTGCTGGCCAAGTGCTGGCGAAACGGATCAACCAACGACGACATCGTCGAGTGTCGAATCACGTCAGCGACGACGACAGATCATCTGTCCTTCTCTCGTCACCTGCACTGGCCTTCATCCGACTGGCTGACGTTATCCGCGTCGGTGTCGGTCATTCGCATCACCGACACCGACGCCCTTCCGCATTGAATAACAACAATAATGATAACAAAGTTGATTTAGTTTCTTGGACGCAGTCCGGTGCCAAACATTTCTCTGCGTCGCTGCTACTTGTTTTGCTGGCTTTCGCTGTCTCTGTTCCGATTAGAGTCGACAGGTGAAATTGCAAAAAATGAAGCTTTGCACGCGCAACAGAGCTTGAAGAATTATTCTCTGTGTTTTTGACGTTGTGAAATGGATGGAAATTCCGGAAAAAGACGCTCACGACAGGCGACACTTTCGCTCAATTGAAAAAAAAAAACCACAAGAGCTTTGCATGAAAGTCTATGTTTTTTCTCAGCTTGCATCCAACCTGTGGTAATAATTGAAGTTACCATGAAGCAGAACCCTTTCAATGACGGGATCCTTAATGTTGTTTTTTTCGATTATCTTGGATGCTTACTGCGGTGCTCGTTGAAAGGAAAGAAAACCATTGTCAATTATTTGAGCGATAATTTGTACGCTTGAATAAGCTGAAATGAATGCACTCCATGAGAAAACTTTTGTTCATTTTCTTATTCATGTGTATCAATTCAACTGCATTTTTGGGGAACTAAGCTCGCATATTTCTCAAGACATTCCATGCCACACCCACGTGTACGAGCAATCATATTTACTGGGTAGTGTTGCTGCTGGGTCATCACCAGCCCTTTTCATTCCAATGTACAGTGAGACCCTGAAATGCGAATTTAATTGGTGCATCAAGAGTGTCCGGATGTTGGAACGTCCCCAAGTTGAGTCTCATTTTCCCTTAGCCTTTAATGCTAATGTATTTAATAGATTCTCCTTTTTGTCAAAAATTTGAAATAAGTCCTCCAAAAATTTGAGAAAAATGGTATCCCAAGACTTCTAGTTGTAGAAAACAGCAGTGCAGAACAAAACCACATATAATCTGATCTTTTGGCATCAAAGAGAGATCAAAAAGCAGAGAAAAAATGTCTTTGTAGAATGCGCACAGATGATGAAAAAAAAACTCTGACAAAATGAGCACAAAATCAGCTTGCTTCTGATTATGAATTAGATTGAATTTATCCTGACATATATTTTTTCAATTATGTGCATGTGAATAGCTTGATTTGTTCAAAAGAAAGGAAAAACTTGAAAATAAAATGTTTTCATTTTTGGGGAAAATTTCAGAAAAGTGTCCCTAACTTGAGCCAGTGTGCGGATGTTGGGCCTGATTTTTTGTTTTTCAAGTGCCTCTAAGTCAAATTGTCCATATGTTGGGGTGTCTGCATATCAGGGTCTCCCTGTATACTCCAGTCAAATACTGTATTTCAAATTCCCCATTATAAGAGCAATAAGAATTGATAAACAGATTATTCTTGCAAATCTTGGAGGAAAAGAATAAAGTGTTAGCTTTCTATTATTCCCCTCAATGATGTTTTCAAAGATGGTTTACTCATTCCCAGGCACTAATTGAACATATCAAAATGCATAGCAAATGCATTTCTAGCATCCAGCTGATAAGCATAGCTTCTTATGCCTACTCAGGACTTTCGCTATGCATAGCAGGCCGGCATATTAAATTGCCTGCCAGAAATGCATGCCCGAGATTTCCATCCTTTCAAATGTTGTTGCAGTTGCAGCGACAACATTACTGTATTTGTTTTTTATTGCTGTACCTGTGATGACTGCAATTCCTTAAAGAGGGCATTGAGAGCTTCAAAATTCACTAAAAATTGAATTTTTCCCAGTTTTGAAAGCAATTTCGCTGCAAATTGTCTTCAACTTGGATGAAATTGGCCAATCAGAAAGCGGCAAAGAATACCAACCCTCATCAAGAACAAGTTTGACAGAAGCCTTCCTGAAGAAATGCATAAAAGCCTATAAAACCAGAAATCAATGCTGCATTCTCTCATTCAGAATCTCATATTCTAAGCTTCCACTGCTAAATATCATCCATGAAGCTTTGAAGTCTTTTGGAGGCAAGTTCTTTGGTGTGGTGAGGCTTCTGAAGCCCAGAACCAGTTTACTGGAAGTGGATGGTTTATTAATTTAATATTTGAGTATTAGTGTGCCCAGCAGTCCCCAACTAAAGTTTCAATTTTGAGCCTAATATTGATGTGTACTGTCTGAATTCTCTTTTTGGATTATTGATGATTAAAAACGAGTTAACTTTATTGCAAATTCATTGAATACAGTGCAGTCAATCATGTGAACTTCGCAAAGTTACATGCAAGCATTGTGGCACTTTAACCTTTCAAATTTCTGCAGCAACAACAACAAAAACGTTTGAAAAGTTTTTTTTCACTCTTGCAGCCCAAAATTGATATTTCCAATTCTCCTAAATGTAAAGGGAATCCGTGTTCAATTAGAAGATACAGTATTCGATTACTTCACCACAAGCGCAAACCTCATTCGCAATATAACAGTAGAAATTGAAGATTCCCGTCAAAATTCCTTGTGTGAACTAGAGTCCCAGTCCCAACAGAATAAACTTCAAGGGATTGACGGTTTCTGCTCGCAAGTGGAATCCGAGTTGGAGTGGCGAACACTCGAAAGACCGGGGTCAAGTGAAAAGTTTTCATGTGCTACTCAGCTGTGGCAATCAGGGCTGAAAACCTGTCACTCCCTCACTGGCTAATAGCAGAACAAAAAAGAGGAAGAAATTTCCCCAACGTGTCCCCGCGGAAAAGAAAAAAGGAGGATTTCATCGCAAAATCTTCTAGAAAAGCTGTCAAAAAAGTAGGGCAGGGGAAAGAAAAGCTCACTGGCTATAATACTTGCTTAGCAGTATATCAGTGATGAGCACCGTTCGATGAAACATCCGAGCGGACTGCGAATGACTGACTCGATCCTTTTCACTAAGATAAATGATGGTACTACAGTAAATGCAAAAAGCAAAGCGATATACTGTATCTGCATCGCATTCAAAAACTTATCTTGATAAATTGGAAACGTGTGCTTGTATATAGTTGCTCGTTTAATATCCATGAGCAATTTCTACAGAAGTCATGATTCAGCTGAATCGGTTGCTTTTTCAAGGTTCAACAGAAAAATTCCGATTAAAATCTTGCAATTAATTTTTTATTTGGCCAACTTTAAAAATGAATTCTGGTGGACACTTATATTTCATTTTATTTATGTATTCGATACGTCATGAGAAGGAAACACCATCAAATATAAAATGGGTCATCGTTCTTTTTCGACCAAATTTCAAATATGCAAGTGAATATATACGGGTTACTGAGAAAGGTTGTGCTTCTGCGATACGGAATCCGTGGCTCAGGGAAGATTAGTCTAGAAAGCATTTCAGGATTTTCTAGACATTCTTTTTTTTATTTTGCAGAGAACTGACCTACTGAGATTCAGAATGCTGTCACACTCACTGAATGGGGCATTCTGATAAGGGAATTGGTAGTAGAGCCTTTAACCCCGGGTACTGCATATCACAAGAACTTTCTGGCTTCTATTGTTTGGATTTTTTGCACCTCCAAGATTATAAAATATTTAAAAAATCGCAATGTGCATATATTTATCTTGGTGATGAAGTTGAAGGGAAAGCTATTCAAGATTTGGAGTAATGACAGATAATTTTTTCTGGGTTATTTTTTGGGGATTTTCCCTTATTTTTGTCAAGTTTTTCAAAGTTTGACTTGGTTCCTTTGCAGATAAAGTGAATCCTTTGGCTTGTGACATAAGCCATCCAGAGAAGGAAAAAATTGTTCACAATAGTAAAGTTGAGATGAGCTTCTGTATTTCTAACTGTTCTCTTCAACAGCTAAAACCAAACTGATTTTGCATTTGAAGAAATGTGGCTTTTAAACACACTCCTGGCAGAATAATGCACCAAAAAAGTGACAGAATAACGCGTCAAACACACAAAAAATACAACAGTTGCTAACAGTAAGTTCCACAACTGTTCTGCCAGAAAATGGATATCTGCATAAATTTTGCTTTAACCAGGGTTTTTTCAGCCGTGGGGCATCAAAGCCCCAACTTTTCACCCACTACCTATTTTGGTTGAGGAAAAAAATCAATGCATCAAGGGATTTCCGCTATTCCCCTGTCAACGTGACATTTTGCTCCATTGTTTTTCAGGAAACCATGTTTCTTTGCACAAGGGTCTTTCTGGTTTTTTGAGAATTCTGTTCCTATTTATTTCTAGGATGTGAATTTCTTTTGGAGTTTACAAAATGTGTAGTCAATGGCTTTTGTGATCAATGTTTTACCACTGCTTTTTTACATGAGAATGCATGCAAGTGTAAATTCATACATTTCAATTTTTATCCACAGTTATTTTGAGGGATTGTAACTGATGATTTTATTTTGAACTCTGCTGCAGCAAAGTTGTAATATTTTTCCAAACTGTTTTGCCCATGAGCACTGAGACAAGACTAAATTTTTAACCAAGACCCTAGTCAGGAAAAGTCGGATTTTTTTTTATCTTCCAGCAGAAAATGTTGCCTGAAAAAAAACATTCCTAACTCCTGGGTTGCGTTTTTTTTCTACATTCTTAGCATAGGATTAACATTG
This sequence comes from Notodromas monacha, assembly GCA_905338405.1. NCBI lineage: Eukaryota > Metazoa > Arthropoda > Ostracoda > Podocopida > Cyprididae > Notodromas > Notodromas monacha. Next base: position 16,522 of record CAJPEX010002245.1, read on the forward strand.
GATATTTCTCAATACCATTTATTCGCTCAAATTTTTCCATATTTAGGGGCGCACCGAACTTTACATTCGCACTGCAGATATGTCAAGTAAAGTTTCCTCTCTCTGTCTCTCTCTCTCCGACTTCCTCATGAAACTTCCTTCACTCGACAAGGTAAAAAATGGTACGAATGTTGATACACGAAGAAGTTACCTCAACCGTGATATTCAAATGGGCCTCATGCGCGACTGTCGTCTCAACGCATGGAAAATGTTCGTTATACGGAACATTGAGCAGGAATATTGCATGAGACGGTTTTTTATAGCCGTCAGGAAGTTCAAGGATGTAGTTGAGAATAAAAATCATGGTGGCAAAATAATGACGAAAAGTATGCATAGAGCATGAAAAGTGAAGTTTGATATCATCTCGTGATTTTCTTTTTTTGTCTTATGCCGCTGTTTATTTAAAAGGTTCATCTATTAGAATGCATGCCTAGAAAATGCAGTATCAATAATCCTTGAATTACCAGATGAGAAGAATGTCTAAAAATGCACTTTCAAGACATCTTCGTTCGTCTCTCTGGTGCGTGAATATATTCATATATACTGTACATAACGAAGCGATCCATTATTCGGGTGTTGATTGAATCAAAAGCCCGCAATCTCGTCAGGAAATTCGCCTTCACAGGCATGATTTATAATGCATTCCGGAAACCCATTTGCATTCAATGAAACGTCGTAATCCTCAATCACTGCTCCGTGTTCTGAGCCTGTTGAGCAGGATGAAATTGACAAATAGGGAGAAACACAGGGTATCTATACTTATATGTGCCGACATTTGATCCTCAAGATAGATTTGACGACTTTATTCTTTCAACGCAAAAGAACCAAATGATGGGAAAACGTCTTGCTAATATACTGAGCCCAGGGGATGAAAAAAACTGGAAAACTAACCACAAAGTTATAGTCTGTACTTGATAATGAATTAGGGTGATTTCATCATGAAACTCATGTTTAGCATTTGTAAATGTGATTACTGTATCTCAAAAATGTGGAAAATTCAAATATTTGGTACTTTCCTGTTATCTCTGTACCTTTCCTCTGACCAATTTAGCCTGATCTAACCTAACTTCACCTAACTGCCTTGCAAAATCAGTTTCTGCTTTCTTTAGGTTTCTGCTGAAACTGATTTTGGGAGGCTGTTAGGTAAAGTTTGGTTAGGTCAGGTTATGTTAGTAACAAAAATATTTTAATTAACATAACCTGACCTAACCTAACTTTACCTAACTGCCTCCCAAAATCAGTTTCAGCAGAATGCAGAAAAATAAAATTTACAGTTTCTGGTAGGGTGTTGTGATTATGAACTTGTCCTAAAGATGTGTCAGGATGGTAGTGCAGTCTAGGAATGAGGTACAGAGATAACAGGACATTGCCAAATTTTTAAATAACATTCCAGTTACTGTCAGGATGTCAGGGATATTCAAGTTGCAAGTGTCCCTCAGCAGTCAAATCTTCCATATTTCAGGATATCCGTATTTCTGGGTTTCCCTGCATAAAATTGCATACACTTTTTTGTAGTTTCATGTATCACATTTAAGGTTTTGGTAAAAAATAATAATAAACAAGGTACCAAGCATGTTTGCGAAAAAAACAGGGTTGTATTTATGAGACAACCTCTCACCAGAACACAATAATGTACATAAATCATTTCTCCAGCACCCGGTATTGCGCTTGAAGACGACGTCGTGGGTGACCCTCGTTTGTGGGCCCATATAATAATATAACCTCCCCCCCCCTGCCCTTGGGGGAGTAAACCTGTGGTGGTGTTGGTGGTGGAGGTGCTGGAGATATATCCCCCCACCTCCCCTTTATCTTGCACCCCCGGACAACCAACCATGATTCATGAGTGTCGCACCCGCAGGACGGAAAGGTGCGCGCGGTAGTTTGGGCGACGAGATTGATGCAGCGACGTCAGGGGACAAAATGCGCGTACACGCGACAGCACTCTCTGCTGCTAGCAGGCTGTCGATCAGCAAAGTACCCCCGGGGGAATCCTTGATAACGTCATTGATCTTCCTTTGACAGCGACACTTCTGACACTTTCTCTTCTTCCTGCAGTGTGTGTATGTGTGTGTGGGGGGGGGGGGGTTATGAAGAGGCGTGCAAGCCACACGAGATGCGGGTGGTTGTTGTATACGTCGTCTATAGAAAGGATGAGGAGCGCCCACACGATTTCGCTTTATTTATTTGTTTCTCTCTCTCTCTCATTTTCATGGATAGTCTCTCTCTCTCTCTCTCTCTCTCTCTCTTCTTGGAATAAGAATGATATTGTTGAGGATCTCGAGATTCCGTCGTTCGGGCTGTCAGGTTGCACGGTGTGACCTAGTATATACAGTTATACTCAAGGGAAGGACTTTCGCCAACAGCAGTTCATAAAGTTGCGAGAAGACGATAAACATGAAATAAGGATTGTGAAAATCGCTCGTCGGAATAAAGAGCTTTATTTGCTGCGAAGGAAAAGTTCTGACAATAAGGATATACGGTATGTATCCTCATGTACGTGCCTAAACATCTCTGACAACTGATCTGTGGAAATTATAAGCACATATCATGGAGATTTGAGCACATAGCCTTCTCAATTCAAGACATTTTAGCGGAAAAGGTAATAAAATATTCCATGTATATGGCGAATTAATGTCAATTTTCTTCAAGTCAAATTTCAAGAGACTCGCAAAAAAATTGTGGAGGTTTTGAATTAGGGAAAGAAGCATTTCTGTTGATGAAAAAAATAAGAATTACATGAAATTTTAATTTGTGATATTCTGAGCATTGCATTTATTTTTAAATGCAGAAATTGGAGGCAATGGTTTATTTTTGCGTAACTAGCATTTCACTTTCTTTCAAAAAACATCAAACGACATTTTCATGATTTTCTGTTTCCTCTGTTGATAAAACAAAGCCAAAATGCCTCCAGAAACCTCGAGTTACGGGGGTTTAAGAAATAAATAAGTCTCCGGGATTAGGGAGGTTTTTCATGGATAGTCTGAAGAGGAAATTCAGACAGTCACTTGAAAAATCAACACTGGGAGGCATTCCACTTAGTTGAACCGTAAGAGGTTCGTATTATCCAGGTTCATCTGTATCAGCTGAGAAGTGGATATTATTGAACATTTATCGCTAAAAACAGCAAAATCTAGTGGAGATTAGAAAAGTTTGGAAGCTGCTTAATGAAAAGGACTTTCGCCAACAGCAGTTCATAAAGTTGCGAGAAGACGATAAACATGAAATAAGGATTGTGAAAATCGCTCGTCGGAATAAAGAGCTTTATTTGCTGCGAAGGAAAAGTTCTGACAATAAGGAGATACGGTATGTACCCTCATGTACGTGCCTAAAAATCTCTGACAACTGATCTGTGGAAATTATAAGCACATATCATGGAGATTTGAGCACATAGCCTTCTCAATTCAAGACATTTTAGCGGAAAAGTTAATAAAATATTCCATGTATATAGCGAATTAATGTCAATTTTCTTAAAGTCAAATTTCAAGAGACTCGGAAAAAAAATTGTGGAGGTTTTGAATTAGGGAAAGAAGCATTTCTGCTGATGGAAAAAATAAGAATTACACGAAATTTTAATTTGTGATATTCTGAGCATTGCATTTATTTTTAAATGCAGAAATTGGAGGCAATTGTTTATTTTTGCGTAACTAGCATTTCACTTTCTTTCAAAAAACATCAAACGACATTTTCATGATTTTCTGTTTCCTCTGTTGATAAAACAAAGCCAAAAGGCCTCCAGAAACCTCGAGTTCTCGGGGGTTTAAGAAAGAAATGAGTCTCTCGGATTAGGGAGGTTTTTCATGGATAGTCTGAAGAGGAAATTCAGACAGTCGCTTGAAAAATCAACACTGGGAGGCATTCCACTTAGTTAAACCGTAAGAGGTTCGTATTATCCAGGTTCATCTGTATCAGCTGAGAAGTGGATATTATTGAACATTTATCGCTAAAAACAGCAAAATCTAGTGGAGATTAGAAAAGTTTGGAAGCTGCTTAATGAAACAGCACGATCATAAATACTGTGCCTGGGAAGCACGGAGAATATTTATGTGAAAAAATTGCTAAAATGATGAAGAAAGACAAATTTATGCACGAAAAAGGAAAACTGCAGTATTGCGCATAGAAGCAGATATGTTGGAAAGTCCAAGTGAAGGTTTCCAAATTGTTCGCCCATTCGTTAAATCTCCTGTAGGAGGATATGTACTGATCAATTAAAAAACGTTCAGGAGGGGAGGTTTTGGGGGATTTGCATGGTTTCAAAGAATGTTAATTCCACTGCAGGCATGTGAAAATACGAAGGGGGTAAATCGTCGCATGATATAGGGGCCTTTTCTTCAAAATTCCTCGTTTGTATTAACTCCTTCCCTCTGTAGCGTGTTACTCATCGAAATACATAGAGAGGCTTAGAGAGTAAAGGTTCCTCACCTAGAGCGACATGGCTTGGGTGTGGCAAGAATGGCAACGTCTCAAGTACATGAACGGGACAATAGATGCCGCTAGTGATGATCTTCTTTATCGGAAGGAAGGAAGCGCTTTGGCAGCACTTCGAGACCAGCTTCATGCCGTGTATTGTCAGCATGTGCTGCCATTGGAAAATCGAACCTTCTTTCATGAAGTGTATGATACGCCTTTGGCTGAGCAGGACTTCAAGGTATTTTTTTGTATTTATATATTCAGCCAGTATAAAAAAAAGGACCTTGGAAAAGTTTTTTTGCTTTTGTATCGATTCCTGGTCCTGTAAATGAGGGATGTCGAATTGAAAAACTCCGTCGTACTTTTCATCGAAATGTGTGAAGTTTTTTTTCTATTCAAGAGAATACCGAACGTGATGATGTGTCGAGAGCTGGAGACTTGAAGAGTTGAATTTCAGAGTAACACTACTTAATGAATGGAAGAATTCTACCGTATTTGCCAGTTTATTTTTTTTATTTTTGGTTCATTGTACGTATAAACTCCACTGTGTTTTTTTTCTGTTTGGAATTGATTTTTTCAGTAGATACAATGTGTATGGGTATAATTTGAATTACTGATCGGGTTTGACTTCGTTTGTATATTTGAATGCCATTTTCGAACTTGAATACTTTTTGGCCACTGAATAGGAATAGTTGATATTTTCTAGGTCTTTTGAGATTCGAGGTGGTTTGTCTTTTATAAAGTGGTGAAAATCCAGGTAGTCTCGAGACATTTTAATTTTTTTAGTGTCTATGTTCTATTACAAGCTTAGTTCAATCACGAGCAAATACCATAGAAAATAATAACAGGATAACTTCAACCTCCGGAAGTCAAATATGTCCTATGTTGAATTTTTTTCCAAGTCACCGTCTGGATTCCCGCATGAAAAAAATGCATTAAAAGCATTCTTAACATAACGGATTCTCCTATCAAACCTACATATATAGTACAGTACTTTAAATTTTTGGAGGTCTGTCAGCTTTTATTTTATTGACTCAGAAAAACCCAACAATAAAAGAAGGAACTTGATGTGTTTGAAAGGAGGTGAAAGACCAGTATTGGACAATGAACACCAGCCTCCAAGTTCAGCATATTTTTAATCCATTTAGGTATCAATTTTAGGCCCAGTAAACCACCAGTTATAATTTCAAGCAATTCTTATTTCTGTCCTGCACCAAAAATAATTGTTTCCCTAACTCAAATATCTCTAAATTTTAGTCATATATGAATCAAGACTACAATATAAACAGTACTTTGGAGGGTTTCATTGTTACCTCAATTCTCATTCTGCTTTATTACTCTTGGTGCAAAAATGCACCCCACATCTCTCCATTATTCTAAAAGCCTTTGTAAATCATTAAATTTTCCTATGTTTGCTGCGCAAAAAATTATGTTGAAACCAACCAAAGTTGGTTTTTATGCAAAATCCAAAACCAAAACCTCATGAATCTCTAAATATAGGTGCCTCAAATGCTGAGGCAAGCTTACTGTTACCAGACTCTGCTGCAAAACCTTGTTGATGTTATTCTGCTCTGCAATACATGTTATATTGCTTTGTGAATAAGACAAATTTTAAAAAATCTCATATAAGACCTCTTTTCAGAGTATTCTTAGTATTCTGTGGAAGCTTTGAAACAATTTGAATACAGTATCTAAGACCAAGTCTCTGATTGGTAGAACAATTAAACTGAGAGCATTCAGTTTCCTGATCAGCAATTTTGAAATACAATTTTAGTTGTTTATACCAGTTTGAGGCAACAAAATCTAACCCAATTTTTTTTAGCTGATCCCTTCAAATTCAACTTAAAGAGCTTGACTGCGTATCATGAGTATTGCAGATTTTAAGCTGCAGCATTAAAAATATTCCAGATGCAAGAGACATCTGAGTGCTGAGGCAGTTACCCAGCCTCCAAGGGAATTTAACTGTTTATGATTTTAAATTCTAAAGGCGCCGTTTGGCGTTTTCTCTTTGAAGATTAAGTTTGAACATTGAGAGGAGTGACATGAAAAATTACTTTCCGTCAGCTCGAAGCTGGTGATTAAATTCGATATGCTTGGTTCTGCAGAAGTGCCTCCAAAAATTCGCGACAGTATCTAAGACCAAGTCTCTGATTGGTAGAACAATTAAACTGAGAGAATTCAGTTTCCTGATCAGCAATTTTGAAATACAATTTTAGTTGGTTATACCAGTTTGAGGCAACAAAATCTAACCCAATTTTTTTTAGCTGATCCCTTCAAATTCAACTTAAAGAGTTTGACTGCGTATCATGAGTATTGCAGATTTTAAGCTGCATTAAAAATATTCCAGATGCAAGAGACATCTGAGTGCTGAGGCAGTTACCCAGCCTCCAAGGGAATTTAATTTTAGAAGTTCAAAACTACAGTACGGCTGCAGAAAATAAGAGAAGCTGGAGCATCCTCACTCCTTGGATGTTAAAAGAGGACTCTCATTATGGTCTCTGATCACAGGTTTCATGAAGACAACAATCACCCACACACAATCAGCAAATACAATCTCACATTGTGCAATAAAAACTTGCTTTCAAAAATATATATAAAATTAGTAAAGATGCTTTGCCTATGGTACATTTCTCATTGCGCAAACTTCCAAAGCAAATAACTCCACGAATTGTACAGTTAAAAAAATTCACAACACCTTAAATTAAAGCCAAAGATGTTCTTCAACGTTTCTTGTATGATATACAAATTGACCCAATTAACAGATCTTGAGATATTCTGACTTTTCTAAACCTAACTTTTCTTCCATTATAATAATCTGGAAAACATTCAAGCCAGATTGTTATCTCACTGATGCACAAGCTTTTGGTGCAAACAGTGACTTCAAAAGCCTTGTTCTAAATGTAGATGAATGAATTCTATTTCTGCAACACATGAGATTCTTGAACACATTTTTTTTCCAGGCTGCTCCAATGGTGCTGCTCATCCCCAGTCAAAACACCAACCACGCGGAGCTGGTATCCCAACTGGTTGGCTGCAGCTTGGATGGCGCCGACGGGCGCCAATTCCTCGGCAGCGCTGGCACCTTCACCTTCATCTTCAACGACGAGCCTGGCGCAGAGCCCGAAGCTCAGCAGGACCCATCCCTGCACCGGCAATACACCATGTCTCTCGCGAGGCACCACCAGAAGCAGAATAACCCACTGAGCAACAAAAGCAGAGCCAGTGTCAAGCTCAAGTCCAACTATGACGGAGACGAGGACGGCGATGGTCCCGTCTGCAACGTCATGGACGGTGCCGTGTTGGCACAAAAGCACAGACACCACTTGGTTGACCTCAGGGCACTGGCTGATGCCGCTGGAGCTGGGTCGAGTTTCCTCACTGACCACGTCACAGGGCTCCTGGTGAAGGGGTCTTACACTGCTGCCAGGATGACTGTCGTCGTGGCTCCGGATTTGCCGTCATCACCGGGGATGAATGGCGCAAATGACGACAATAATAATAATTATGGTGACGATGAGGACATGGAAGGCACTGCTGAGCTGGACTATTGGTACTGCGGAGCACTGCAGTTTCTGGCTGCCAGGGCCGAGAGGATCCTCGTGACCCTGGATGCGGGTTCTTCGCCGAACATTGTGAGCCCGAAGGCGGCTGTTGCTCTGCATGCTTTGCGCAGATGGGTGTCCAGAATCACTATCGACATTTTCTTCGATCCCAATTCGACCAAGTTGAACGTGAGTCCCTTACTTTGGCAATAATATCGACATGTAAAAATCAAATGAACGATAGTGAGTACTCCATCTGAATCGTGAACCACTATTTCATTATTATTTCAAGTGAAATATAATGTCATTACAACAAATCATTGGGACCTTGACATTTCTTCTGTGGAACCAGGAAATATTCTTCAATTTTTGTGCCATGCAACGCAAAAAAAAATTATCCTTTGCTTTTTTATTTATGTCAGGTCAAAAGAGCCAACGTCTGGGAAAATCCCATTTTTCAAAACTTACTGCGGGAAATTTTCCTCGAAAAAATAGTTTTCACTGCTGGATGCATTTTTTTTTTCAGCATACGTGTCGTAGGATTATTATTCTGGGGGTTAAAGTGACATAAGGTTTAACTTTTTTAGATTTTTCTGGACATCAGCTATATCCAGCCAAGGCTGCATTTCAGTGAACTTTTGTCAAACCAAAATGTGCAAACCTGCAAAAATACCCCATCTCTGCAAAGTGATAGAAATCAACCCACTGCTGCACAAGGGTTAAAAAGCTTCATATTTTAACAAAAATGTGTTAAAATTGAATTAAGATTGCATTGTGACTATTGGACTGCGATTGGTTTAAAAAAAGTTGTAAAGCAATCATATATTTGTTATAAAGATATGCGTGGTAATGAGATTCTTGTAATATTTGAATATTACTCATAATGAACTATTATTTTATTGCAGATGAACTCTCTCCACAACGAAACTCGAGGGACAAGAAACAAATCGTTGAAAAGATAATTTCTCTGTAGATAATTTCTTGGTAAAAAAATGCCCTAGTAGACTTTTTCAATGCTTTCAAGTACGAATATTTAAACGCGAATGGAGTACTCGAAAGGAAACTTAAACTGCGACATAAAAGTTTTTCAATGTACTGCATGTACATCGTCGTGAAGCTTTTGGGAAAGAGCTTCACTTACATAACTTACGTAGGTTATAATGATGCAGTCATTAATTGCATGTGTTTCTCAATCAAATAACTTGCTCATGAAAATTGCCGAGCAGCTAATTTCTTGAAAAATTGCATGTTGGACATGAGTAATCGTGATCAAAATATCCCATGACAATGTTAAGAAACCGTAGTTGAATTTTTTCCACGAAGGATTTTAAACTAACGATCGGATGACGCAATCTGTTCGTCACATTATGCATTCAAATTCTGCTAAATATATGCTTGATATCCCGCAGAGGTCTCAGAAAAGCACTGGATGCCCGTCTGCTCTGAGACACGTGCAGAAAACCAGCCAGTTGATGTGGGAGCTGGCCCGGGTTCTGGGAACGCGAACCCGACTACCAAGACTGGGCGCCAACTTGTTTCGTAGCTCTACAGACAGTGCAGGAGTCACAGACGCCCTCTTTCGGGCAGGAGAGGAAGCATTGTGTCGGGACTTGTTCTACATGGCCCAGTGTTCAGTGCTGCGTCGGGCTGATGATTTATTGCAGCGGACGAAGCTGGCCCGCGGGCTGGCCCATTTTGTAAACGCCGTGCATGCAGACTTACCATCTTTGACGCTTCCTTTCAAAGTGAGCTTTTTTTTATACATTTACATTTTTTATGGAAAAAATATGGAGTCAACTTCAACAGCTGAAGGATTAGGAATTTTCCATTTGTTCCAGTGGGGTCTCGGTTAATGCTTGACAAATATACCCTGGCCTACAAACGTTTTGGTCAACACCCTTATGGTTTGAGCCTCAGCTGCCTCGGCTAACAAATCGCAATTTGGTTAACAACCTTTTTTCATTCCATGTGTGGGTAAGAAAAAGTGTAGCAAAAGCCTGTGATTCATCCTGCCCAATCCAACGCTTGAAAATGAGTGGAAATGATATGTAGCTTTAATAGCTAATTAGTGGACTCGAAATACAGGGAGTTCAGAGCAAAGTTGTATGCGAAGATCATTCATACTACAGATTTTGTTGGGCTGCCAAATCTATGGAACGAAATTCCTTGAAGAAAAGCTGGTTTCGGGTGTTGAAAATTCGGTGCATTTCGATGACGGTTTGATGACTCTCAATTTTCTATTGACTACATTTCTATGAAAAAAGAGTATTTCATACACAATTTTATAAGTGGAATTATCTCCCTGTGCACAAGGGCACATTTTATATAATTTTAAAATAACGGACATCTGAGCTTCATCATACATCACAATGAAAAAATGAACGTACTGTACAAGGTAATTCACACTTTTCGTTGGAAAAGAATTGCGTAGATTTAGTGTAATACGGGCTATGAAATACCGCACATATAATTAGCTGTACTAAATCAGTACAATTTTCAGAATACAGTATTTAAAACAAAACCAGCCTAGCAGATGTTTCGAAATCATTCGCGTGTTTCCGCTTCTATTTGCGATGATCCGAATTTTCAAATTAATTAAGTAGTCATTATTAGAGTTTTTGGCAACTTTTGAAGATTTTGAATGCAATTTAGAAAATTTTTACACATTGAGCGGGGTAATCTATTATTCAGGCAAATTCACGTGGTCAGCAGCCCGATAAGTCAGTTTATTTTTTTTTATTGCTAAATTCTGGTGAAAAAAGAGTAGCCAGAGTGCTCCCAAAATTCGACGTGGATGAGATGGATGCAGAAATAAACAAACTTAACCTCAAATTTCATCATAGAATTTCCATAGGAAGAGTCAATAATCCTGTGGGGTCTTTTTTAAAATCATATTTCAGTTGCCGGAAAGTGTTGGGATACCAGGGTTGCCAGGATTGAGGATTCCAGTTCCAAATAGAAGTGAGAAAGCGAGGCAAAGGATCCTCGGGAATTTGGAGTTGTACGTGACCCGGGCTAAACGTCACTGCTCGACATCAGCACTTCCGGTCAGTCCTGACCTGTTGCGTGACCTGTTGGTCTACAAACAACTGGAAGGATCATCAGCGTCTTCGCCCATGTCTCTGCCAACTGTCATACCCGAAGACCAATTAATTGAATCCGAAATTAAGGCGAATGCCCTCGTCAATAAAATTCTGGGTGAGACTTGAATCCCGATTTTTTTTTTATTCGAAAATATTCTGGCAAGGCTGTGTAAGGGTATTGAGGTTTCCAATGAGCATCTTCATGTAAAGTGATCATATCAAGGGGGTTTTTTAAGAGCATACTCTTAACATACAAGTACATACAAGTACATCACATTATGGTGTACATTCAGTTTTATCAATATTCTTCAGAGTCCCTATTCGGTCGTATCGCAAATTTATTTTTTTTATGGGCAACGTTACAATTTGGAAATATTCTGTAACAGACATATACTGTATTTTCAAAGCTAAACGTCAAACAGAATAAAATCAAGAACACTTCCATAATGTGATTGACAGGTTCCTTTTGCATTTGATAATCCCAAAATCTTAAATAAATAAAAAACTTGCGTATCGACGCCGGTTGTGTATTAAGTCTCGGAAGGAACGGCATCTTGACAATTTCCAAGAACTTCTTTTTGACCTCGGAAAATTCTGATCATTAAATTGCCACATTTGTAACTGAATTTCCCATTGGCTATTTGAATGAGAAAGTTTCCCCGAAGCCTCGTACATATTATTGTCACTTATTTAGTTACTTCCAAGGAAATTTACGAAGCATACCCGCAGAACACCAAATTATCTATTCTGATGGATTCAAACCCGAACACAACTGGATTTTAGAAAAATTCGTAAACCCTTTTCCAAATAAATTGCACAAGCAATTCCCATCCTTAATTACTGGTGCTTGACTTACAGTATTCATTTTTATTGTGTCATTCCTGATGAGTTTTGCAGAAAAATGTTACTGCATGACCCAAGGATGAAGCCAAAATAATATCTTCATTATTGCAGATCATCCCACATGTTGTGCACAAATTCTCAACCAAGAAATCATGGTACTGGAGTGAAAAGCGAATTTGCAAAATCCTCTTTTCATTTTATTTTGCAATAAGCTAGCGAAATTAATTTTCTTGGATCTATAATGATAACTGCCAACTGTGAAAACAATTGATGCTTCGATTATTTCATATTTTTTAGTTCCTGCAGTATATTAAAAAAAAACTTCAGTCATCACAACCTCTTTTCTATATAGTCTCCTCATTTTACAGCTCGCTTGGTGCAAGTATGCAACATCCCCACCACTCAGTATGACCTGAGGAGCAAAGTGTTTGTGGGACGAGGGCATGACACTTACTTGCTGGCTGATGCGTCACGGCGTCGGTTGCTCCTCCAGCAAATGAGGTTTGATGACCTGGGACCGGACCCCTTTGACACAGTTCCCTTCAAGGGATTCATTGAAGCTGTCGTGGCTGCGGGCTTGTTGACTTGTCCCGCACTGGCTGACAGGGTCGCATGGCTGGCCCATTGCCATCAACCACGAGATGTGAGTTTTTGTTTTTATGCTGTTCAACTAATTTGGCATTGTTTTCTTCTTCTTCTTCTTCTGCTTTTTCAAACCTGATGAGAGAATTGTACAGATTTTGAAAATCCAATATCTATGCTCAAGGTTAAAGAGAATGTCCAAGAATTACCTTGGTATCGGTCAGTGAAGAATTCAAGTTGTCTGTTACACTTTTTAATTGTAGAGATTACTTCATTGGCCATTTACAATTTCACCATAGTTCAACAAACAACAGAAATACTTTTTTCAGCGCCAGCTACATTTTTGGGATCCTTGGTCAAATTGAAAACTACTGTAGTTTGATTTTGCTGCTCTTGCTTATATGTTGAAATTGGCTGTGGTCTTTAAATTCAAGCAAAGCCAAATATTGTAGAATAAATTGTGTAGACACACACCTGCTGGCACTTTTTTTTATTCCAACACCCATTTTGAAGATGGAAGGGAACCTACCACTGTTGTAGGAAATGATGTTTTTCCTATAAAGTGGGAGCCAACATCATGAAAAAAAACAATATCCTCAATTGCAGAATACTAGAAACAAAATCAGATCCAGGGCAGAAATCACTGGGTGTCAAGAAACTTTTCAGTCATGGAGCAAGATTTCTGCTATACAGTGGGTGCATATAAAGATGCAAAGACTTGGTGCTAAAAATAAACTCTCTCTCTTCACACAAGCCATTTTAAAATTGTACAGCAGACCAAGGCTTCAAGTCCCACACAATAATTTTCAAAGTTTCCAGCATCTTCCTGGCAATTTGCTGCATAAATACCCATGCATGAACAACTTGAACTGAACAATAATTATCCTAATCAGTAAACCAGTACAGGTGGTACCTTGCAATGTGACCTCCCACAATTGGTCCATCCTGCAATTCCATGGTCAAATTTGCTGATAGGTTGACTTGCACTTTCACCTCTGCCCTGCAATTTGACCTCCTTCAGCGCCTTTTGTAGTACTTATGTGCTGCTTTTTACTTAATTTTACACTGTGTCTTGCCATTTGAATATTTTACACTTTGATATCATGCCAGCAATGGATTAAGGTTGATTTTGGGGTAGCATCTGAATTATTTTATAATGTTTGCTCTCTGGCACCTGACCTTAAGAATTGTTCCTAAACTTTGGTCACACACCTCATGGCAAAAAAAAAACACCCTTGCATGCTCTGTCATATAACAGTGCCCTGCAATTTGACTTTAATTCATTGCTAGACTAGGATTCAATTGTGAAGCTGTCATATTTCAAAAAAATGTCAAATGCATTGCTTTCTACATCTTCTCTCCCCATCCAGTGGACCACACATTCTTTGACTGTCTGCAAGAAATTTTCAGCACAGTCAATTTATCAAAAATACCAATGAAGTCTCTTATCATAATCTCGAAATTCAGAAAGGAAATTGAAGTTGAAACTACTGTATCTGATGAATAAATTTGGCTTTTCTCCTGATGAAACTTCTGACAACTTTTCACCATTTTCAGTTATTCATTCCAGGAAACCTCTCTTCTATTCCACTTATCCAATTTTTGAAGACATTCCACGAAAGCTGCTTAGTTGGTTCTCAACTTCATTTTTTTAAACATATTTTTAAATACCTACCAACGTCTTTCGAACAAAATTTTAGGAGTCTGCAATAATCGCATGAAAATTTGCTGGTCTGCAGACTTTCTTTTTAACTTTTCTGGTCTGCAAATAATGTTATGTAAATTTGCTGTTCATCCATATGCCCAAAAATGTTGGGGAACACTGTTCCAAATCATATCTATTGTTTTGTGTGTCTATGTGGGTCAAATTACAGGACAGGGGTTGAATTATGACTCATCCACCTTTCAGAAAATTGAAGCGTCAAATATTGCGGGATGGATGAACTGTGGGGTAATTGAATTGCGAGGTTCAAAACCTGCCCTTTCCCTAGGGTTAAACGAATCTGAAATGAAATCTTACCGATGAAATGCCCCACAGGACAAGAAGCTGACCAGACGCGAGTTCCTCACTGCCATGCACTTGGTCCTGTGCAAACGCGCCGGACTCGACCTTCCCTGTCCATCTCGCACCTCGTCTTCCTGGCCACCCGCGTCTCGCCTGCCACCCCGTCTCCTCCACCCCAACGATCGTCACTGTCACGTGTGCCAACCAGCGTCATCCCGTGCCCTCGACCCGTCCAGATGCCACTTGACCCTCGGTGACTCTCGGTCACGCGCAACATCATCCATGCTCGTCATGGGATCGCCGGCATCAGCAGCAGTGACATCTGCATCCGAAGAATACCGCACTAAACTCTGTCGCGCCTTTGACGAGCGTCGCAAATTCCACAAGGCCTCGGGCCTCGTCGACATGCAACAAGACGAGCTCGACTACATTCTGTGTCACGATGACTCTCCTACTGCTGCCGCGTCGACAGCCGGGATGTCGAAGACGAGTCCTCGCGTCATCGACGGCAGGTCATCCCGGCTGATGAATGACAGCGCTGTGCAGTTTATTTCTGCGGCTGCTGCTGCTGCTGCTTTGGAAGATGACACTGATGTCGACACCAAACGACCACCTGAACACCTGCTCAATAAAAATTACAATGATGACGATGAGGATGATGATGAATACGACGTCAACGTCGATGAAGTCGACGCTGACGAAGCACCGCCTGCTGTCGTCGACTCCTGGGCCAAACGGGTGCTCAGTGGGACTTCGGAAATGCGACAGCGGCGTCGTCGAGAAAATGACGCATACGACGACGAGGATGACGACGAAGAGGACAATCAAGCTGCTTTGCCGAGTCTGTCGTTTCTCACAGCCCTCGACAATAATAATAATGACGACGTCGACGCGAGTGTAAATAACAGAGATATGAATCCTCCACTAGACGTTGTCGACAGCAATGACGATGACGATGCTGCTGGTGTTGCTGACGAGATGATTCGACACGCGAGCGGAAGATTTAGTGTTCAAGACAATGAATCCAGGGAAAGTAAATCTCGTGTTCGTCATCGAAGTCGACACCAGAGTTCAGCAGCACCAATATCTCGACACCAAAAACAACAACAGCAACAACAACAGGATACAGAAAGCGACACAAAGATCATCAAGCGTCGCGAAGATAATTGGCGAGGCGAGGAAGATTCCGTGACGGCGATCGAGCCCACGTCAACCAGTAATAATCACAAAGATAATATCGACGACGACGACGATGGCGTCAACAAAAGACAAATTCAGCGTCGATTGAAAGAAAAGCAATCTTTGAAATTGAGAAATAATAAAGCGGCAATCCCGATAAACAGACTGTCGGGTTCGAAGCGTCGAGAAGATAATTTGCGAGAAGAGGACGAAGAAGATTCCATGACAGTCATTACTGAGCCAACAATTAACAGCATCAATTACAGAAGCAATCATCCCGATATTGCTGTCGTTGACAAAGACGCCAACACTAGACGTTGTCGACAGCAATGACGATGACGATGCTGCTGGTGTTGCTGACGAGATGATTCGACACGCGAGCGGAAGATTTAGTGTTCAAGACAATGAATCCAGGGAAAGTAAATCTCGTGTTCGGCATCGAAGTCGACACCAGAGTTCAGCAGCACCAATGTCTCGACACCAAAAACAACAACAACAACAACAAGATACAGAAAGTGACACAAAGATCATCAAGCGTCGAGAAGATAATTGGCGAGGCGAGGAAGATTCCGTGACGGCGATTGAGCCCACGTCAACCAGTAAAAATCACAAAGATGATATCGACGACGACGACGACGATGGCGTCAACAAAAGACAAATTCAGCATCGATTGAAAGAAAAGCAATCTTTGAAATTGAGAAATAAAAAAGCGGCAATCCCGATAAACAGACTGTCGGGTTCGAACGCAGCTCTTCTATTAAACGCTCTTCTCCTGCTTCTTCTAAGGTACTGTCAGTAATGACTCGGTTGTTAATTGTCGTAGTTAATGTCTTCGTTAGTAGGGCTATAACGACAGCAACTGTTTCTGCGGTGCGGTAAAAAACCTCGACATCGATTGCAAGACGAGGAACCTTCTAAATTGGGAAGCAATTCTTCGGGCATTCCGATAAGCAGGCTGACGAGGTCGAATCGACACGAAAGTCGACAACCTCGCATTGGGAATGATTTCGCCTCAGAAGACGACGATTTCGCACCGAAATCTGCCCCGGTTTTATCAAACACAAGATCTGCTCGTCGTGAAGCGAGGCAACGTCAGTACAGAGAAACGGATGCTGACGACGCGTCGAAGCCGAGGACGCGTCGACATCAGCAGCAGCAATCGCCGCAGCGAGGTGGTTCAGGGGATGACGAAGCACTAAAGAGACGTTCAGCGACACCTACACGTAAAATTACGCGAACCGCGGCGACAACTTTCGTTAGACCGATGATAGGTGCCCAACGACGTCGCGCGGAAGCGTCGCGGTCTTCCTCTGCAATCGATCCTTACGCCAAGGGAGACAGTTGTCAAGTGGAAGTCGCTGCAGGCGACAATAAGAAGAGACAAGATAAGGAAGACGACGTTGTTGAGAAGAAGGCTTTTCGACGACTAGATCGGATGGCTCCTCAGCAACAAAGAAGGCTTAGAGCTTAAGGCAAAGACTCATATTTTTTCCGTGCAGGAAGGAATTGAGTTTAATCATTTTTCTCTTCCAAAATTTTTGAGTTCTGTCGGCGTAACCGACGTTTACAGTAAATGGCTACCTTTGTCATGTTTGTAAAAAAAAAAACAGCTGGCGAAAGTCGTGGGTGAACTTCATTGTTTGTTTCAACGCATTCACTTTCATTCACCCAATGAAAATCGAACGGATCACCTACATTACATCTGTTGAGCCAAGATTTCAATACGTTTTGAAAATTCGAACTTTTGCGCATTAAATCGGTTTTTTATCGATTCTGAACTATACTGTGACATGTTCAAAAGGAATTCATTTAATGTACAGTTTTTGGAGCTTTTTTGAAGTACTGTACCTACTCTGAGAAAAAGTTCAAGTGCATGACAATAAGAGGATTGTGTGATGTAATTTCCTACAAATGAGAAGCTTATGTTTTGAACATGGTGAAAATGAAGAAGTCAGAATTTTACACTTTTATGGGTTCTTGTTTGTGTATAGCTATAGATTAGAAAGATCATTCATTGATAAGGACTTTTATTGCAAGCATTTTCCTTGGTCTCCTCTTTTGTCATGTATTGAAGAAATATTTATAATACATTATTTGTTTATAAAATTTTAGGAATTATTGACTGGAAACATTTTTTTAAATTGAACCTGGAAATATTCAAGACATCCTTTTGTGGCCTTTTCAAATATTTTCACATTTCAAAAGCTGTGCTCTTCGCAAAAGAATTCAAAAGTCAATAATGAATTATTAATGATGAAATTTGTTTGAATAACAGGTAAACCGTACTTTTTGTGGACTCTGAACTCTTTCTGAGCTATTTCTGCGAAGATTGTAAGGGTGGATGTTCCATAAAAGGTTACAGTTGTTGGGCATCAATAGGATTTTCGAAGCATCCAAACCCACTTTTAAGATGAGTTTTGCTGGGTAAATATTTTTTTTCATGGAATGCCATTTTTTCATTGAAAAAGTCTGTTGTACTGGAATTGAAGAGTTAGTTGCAACAATAATTTTTATTCTCATTTTATTTAGGCAGGTACCCCTTGGGATTTCTGTCAGGGCTTGGAAAAAAATGTGTCATACTGAAAAGTTTTGTTTACTGTATTGGTATTTGTTGGAATGAGATTTTACTTGACTGAATTAATAATTTTCCTCGTACGTGCTGATAGAAGCTATTTCATATTGTTGGCCACTGATTCATGTGTCAGAACATGAGATATATCTTGTAAAAATCAAGATATTCCGAAGCACAGTATGTTGAATTTATCTGATTTCGAGCCGCATTAACAGACATCAATTGTTTTCAACCATTCTTGTACTAAACTGCGAGCATCACATTCACCATGATAAGTGACAGTATAGGCAAATTCCACAATAAAAAACAGTGAAAGTTGTTCCGGATTTTCCAAGTGCATCAGACATGATAAAAAGGACAAGAACGCATTTAATTTGCAGACACCTTGCGAGCATTGATGAACAGGCCAACACCAGCCAACAAAACAACCACACCGAATGCCAGTAAAACCCATTGCATGACATCCATGACTTCCAACGGAGTTGAGATTTTGCTCTTGAATTCGTCAGCCAATTTCTTGTCCAGTTCTCCGTACTGGGCATAAATCATTGAAAGATGATCACATCACTCGGAACGTTATGAAATCTTTCTAAAAATGTAACTTTACCTCTTCGACCCACAAGAGCGGAAGAATCAGGTTGTCTGGAAGGTTTTTCAGAATAGCTGGAAACCTTGGCAAATCGTAGCTGCTCACTTTGAAGTTCATTTGAATTCTTTTGGCGGCTCTCAAAGGAAACCCAGTCAGCTGCAATTATTGGTATGTTTTGCTAATTTTTTTTATTAATCGCACACTACGAAAGATTCGCAATGCACGAATAAAGTTTCATTGATTTACGTATTTATTATCAAGAAATACTTTGAAAATTCATTTAAAATTCACCCATCAACTAGAGAGAAATTTTTATTCTTGAGTGGTTCGATGTAATGAGCAGCTCTATTTTGTGTAGATTGAATTTCGAAGAATTCAACATAAATTATAAATAGCGGCTCTCGAAAGTAACACATTTGCATACGTATATTGCATGATTAATTTCAACCTGATAATTCAAGTTCCCGAAAGGAATCTCTGACATAAATTCTTTGGAAAAATTGCCAAGATTGACAAATTTTACTTCATTAAAGCACATATTTCCTTACTATGGTTTAGTTCCTAAAAGAGGAAATAAGCGGAAAAATAAGGCGATAATTGTTATGAGATTCATCCAATTTTGACATTCGAAAGTGCAATTTTCAAGTTTTTTGCTGTTGATTGGACCACTTGAATGGGAATCAGAAAAGCGTCACTCACTGGTTCAACGTCAATGAACGTCGTGTGTTTTTCTGGGTCCCTCATGAGACCATCGACTGCAAGGAAATATTCATCAGCTCCTTGGAAGAAGTGTGGCATTGACAAATAAACGGGAACACCTGAGAAGGAGATATTTTTTAAATCTGAAAATTGATTAAATCGTAATGAGAAGAAAAAACTCTCACGCATGCAGGAAACCAAGTTGATGATCCCTGCACCCAGACAATTGCTGTCGTCCGGATAACAATAGCAGACATTATCTGGGTTCACTGTGTGATTTGCCAGCTGGAACTCTGGCAGAGTGAATCTGTACCCTTCGATGCCTCTGTGTTTTATTTTTTGTACGTATTCCATGTAGAGAACTCTGCATATAGATTTCATAGAACAGATGATTTATGACAGAAATAAATAAATAGATTAATTAATAATAAATAGATAAATAAATAAATAAATGAATAAATAAATAAATAAATAAATAAATAAATAAATAAATAAATAAATAAATAAATACAAGTATACAGTCAGCCCCAAACTAATGGACTTAATTTGTGCAATGGACAAGTCTGTTGAACAAAAATTCCTTTAGACTAATTTAATTTTATGAAAAACTGAAACTTTCAATCGTCAACAGTAATTTTAAACCAACAGATGTCTGTTTGGAGGATTTTGTCTGTTAGGCAGAAGAAAAAAAATGCCTACAGAGCTGGTCTGTTGGGCAAAAATTCCTTATGCCGGAGGTCTGATATGCAGGAGGCCACTGTATTCACCTTTCTGGGATCCAAGAAGAACTATAGCAACATACACATGTATTTGCGCATTGGAATGAATTGAAGCACAATATTCAACTATACTGTATATGGTATGGCCCACTTCCTGTTTTTACATAAGGAATTTTTCAGAAAAGTATGTCCTGTACTCCTGTATACCACAATTCCCAGAAATTGGCATTCAGAATTATTTTCAGCACGTCAGAGTTTTGCAAAGACCTAATGGGAGTCAAGTAGGTGATCAACAATCACATGCTGGGAGGACAGTACTGTACATGACAATTGTCTTCAAATGTAGTATTTTGACCCCCACGCAATGGACTTAATTTATGCAACAGACTAGTCTGTTATGTGAAAACTCTGTTATGTAAATTCAGTTGGAAAGCTAGGAGGGATGTAACTGGAGGGACTCACATCCACTGGTGACATACACTTCTACATAGAGACTGAAATCTGTTTTGCAGATTTGTCTGTTATGCAAGAGGAAAAACTGCATTGAGAGGCAGTCTGTTGGGCAGGAGTTGCCTGTATTCATGTTCATTGCTGATATGACATGTGAAATTTGTATTACAGAACAGGGTATGCTCATGTGAGAATTCACTATAGGTGTTTGTTCAAAATTTACATCAAGCTTTATTTTCTGGAATGTGACAGAGTTTTTGGGAGAGCTGACAAGAATCAATAATAATCAGGGGATCAAAAATCACAAGGGATGACAATATTTGAGATTTTTCTGTTAATATCCATGTTCTTTGCTGATAGCATATCTGTAAATTTTATTACAGGGAGATTATGTGAGGATTCAGTAACTGTCTGTGTAATTGACATTAAACTTGTTTACATTTGACAGAGTTTTGCAGCAATGACATGAAAAGAATTATCAGCAAGCAGCGATCAAAAATCATACAGGAGGATAATATTTGACATGTTTCTGCAAATATAGTCGTGTTCTTTGCTGAAATCATATGCGTACGATTTATTATGGGGTACTCCTGTTATAATTCAGTATAACCGTAGTATCTGTGCAAAATAGACGTCTTCAAAGCTTCTGTTCAGACTTTTTTCTCTAGTGAATTTGACAAATGTCGAACAAAACTTTCCAATTGAGATCAATTAAAGAGATTCAAGAGTTTGAGTTTCAGAACCTGCAAGTATTGGTGTCGAAAATGTTCAGTCTGTCGGTCTTCTTGATGAAGGGCTTGAACACTGTGCCATCAGTCCCACGGACTCGATTGCAACTGTTCTCTGGGGTTGTTTCTGGCTGATCATTCCAATAACCCAAATGAGTTTTGTTCTCGAAAGTTATGATATCTTGGTAGTTGCCCAGTCCAGCTTTGCCAGTGTGCACAGTATATGGGCCTTCTGCGGAACCATTTTTCTGGAGCAGGAAAAAAAGCACATTTGGATGCATACTCTCTGCTTGAATGGTTTCAAATCAAAACAATCTTCAAAATTACCGCATATATGTAGAATAAAAAGCTGGAATAGTTGGATTTACTTTCAAAAAGTTCGATGTTGACGACAGGAAGTGACGTCAACGAGTACGAACTTGACATAATGCGAACATAAAACGATATTTATTTTTTGGAAGACCTCAGTTTTATACGGAGAGAAAAATTTTCGAGTCACCATCTGAATTCCTTTGAGATCAGATCTATATATAGCTAACTCAAATACTTCCCCATAAATCTAACTCAGTTTGTTTCAGTCCTTCACGCAATTTTTTTTCAATCCAAGGATTTACTCATATAAGAGAAAAAGAAACATATAACGATGCTTTCCAAAAGAAGATGAGGGACTATAATGGCGCAAATTTAGGCCTCATTTATAAGTTCAGTTAACTCCATTGTCATGAAATTAGTTTTGGTCCAGAACATGGTTATTAACTTTCGTGTAATCCTTCAAAAATCTTTCGTTGAAGAACAAATCCTCCTTTCCCAAACTCAGAAACGTCCTCCATTTTGTTATTCTGTGCTGAGTTTGACTTAAAGAAGGTTCAACTGATGCACATTGGTGGAACTACTCAGTATATATATATATATATATATATATATATATATATATATAGTGCCATTAAAAAATTCATATACTAAAATAAAATTTTGAGAAACCACAAATTATGCAATAAACTCTTCTCAAAGTTTNATATATATATAGATATATATATATATATATATATATATATAGTGCCATTAAAAAATTCATATACTAAAATAAAATTTTGAGAAACCACAAATTATGCAATAAACTCTTCTCAAAGTTTGGAGGCTGCATGAAGGCCAATGCTGGTAACAAACAGCTGTCTCAAATACGTGAGAAATGAACCGCAGGGTTTTGCCAGACAATTGTTGAGATGTTAAACTGAAAAACTCCCATACAGTACAAAAAATGGAATTCTAATTTCATCAGACAATATGGGCCAGTCTTCCCAACCCATGGTCCATGGACTGGCTCACAGACCTCAGAAGCTTCATGTCTTGGGGAAATTTTCTTCAGCACAATAAAGTCATTATTAAAGAGCAAAGAAGTTTGTTATCTTTATCAAGAAATTTTGAGAGACAATGGCAGTTGACATTATCTGATAAAAAAATAAAAGTTGGCTTTTCACCTGATAACATCTCAGACCAATTTTCATTGAATGAAATAAATTATTTGACCTTTTCAATAATGAAAAACCTTTCTTCAAGGCCACCTTTTAATGTTTGAAGACATTCCACTATAAAGCTGCTTCCTTGTAATTCATAATTTTCAAAAAAAAGAGCAGAAACTTTTTGAATACCTGCCATGAAGTCTTTTTAACAAAATCTTTTTTTTGTAGTTTGAAAATATTTTATTGAACTTTGACAGTCAGAAATTTTTTTTAATTTATTGGTCTGCAAAAAATTTCATGGAAACTTACCAGTTCATTACAGGCTCAAAAAGGTTGTGTGGGGCAGTTTTCCCCAACCTGTGGTGTGCAGGCCAGCGCCAGTCCACAGATGTTTTTGGCTGGTTTGTGGGAAATTTTCTCAAGCATCTTAAATTCCTCAAAACTATCAACAGAGGACATTATAGTATCTTTATTTGAAATGCTTGTAAGACAGTTAAAACTTATTGCAGTTAAAATTATCTCATGACAAATTAAACTAGGCTTTTCTCCTAATAACACTTCAGACAAAGTTTCACCTGATGAAATAAATTATTTTAGTTTTTATTCTGAGAATTGTTTCTCCAAGCCCTCATTTATATTTGTTTCCGACATTTCCACCATACAGCTGCTTCATTATAGTTCTTAATTTAATTTTTTCACAAAAAAGCCGATACTTTTTCAACACCTACCATAATGTATTTCAGGCTAAACTTTTTCGAGTGTGCAAAAATATTACAAAACTTTGCCAGTCTGCAGAACATTTTTTGGAAAACTTCCCGGTCACCAAAAATTGTTATGGAAATTTGCCAGTCTGCAGGCCCAAAAAGGTTGAAGAACACTGGTATAGGGCATATGTTCCAGAATACTTACAGGGAAAAAAGCGAACCCAGTTTCACCAGTGGACAGGGGCTTGATGTTCGCCGGGAATTCCGGGATTTCTGGCAAGATGCCACCAAATGTTTCCAAGATAACCATGAGTTTTGTCAAGAAAACCGACGGTGCTCCAGTAAACATGAGTTCCTTCATTGTACCAGTGAAGAAAGCTGGGTTTATGGGTTCGTCTCTCATGATTGAGGCAATTGTGCCCCACATCGTTGACGGCAGAATTGATTGCAAAAGCTCCAAAACTCCCTACATTATTCAGAAGAATATGAAGTAAATTATAATCTTATCAGAAAATACTTTGCAAAAATAAAAAGACTACTAATAATGTGAATCCTATTGTGACCAACATCACAGAATCGATTGCCAGAATTACGTGCAAAAGCTCGGTAACTCCCTTCACAATAGTCACAAAAACATGAAATATATTAAAACTTCTTCCGAAATACTTTGAAAAATAAAAGGAAAACTTTTTCTCATATTGCTGATGCTTGTGTGAACTGCACTTAACAACAACGAGCTTCAATTTTCATCATCATCCATTGGATGTTCAATAAAAACATGCATAGAAAACAACCCTATTCAGTGTCAAGTTTCAGTTATACTTTATTACATTATGGTAGAACAAAGCAGAACTACTGTATATCATACACGATAGTGCGAAGATTAATTCAAGGGCGACCGTTTCAATTTTGCTTTTGGAGTGTCTTTGTCAGGAAATTGGACTGTTTTTCAGCAAATAAATCTAAAAATGATTCTCCTCACCAGAATTGGAGCATTGATAACTATCAACATGTCATCCTCAGACAGATTTGGTCCACTTCTGGCGGCATCAAAATGAAACGTCTTTATCTGGAGAAACTCCACTTGTTCCTTGTTGTTAATGAAGGATATATTCTCCTTGAACCTTTTCTCCCTGCGAAGAACAAAATACTATTCAGCGAAAAAAAAACTGAGGAGCTCTTCGAATTTTTTTTCAGATGGTAATTGGATATTTCGCTGGACTAGAAGAAACTCTTTTAGATTGAAAAGTGATAAAAATTCTTACACGTAAGTGTAAGGCCCCACTTCTTGCACTTTGGGCTTCCAGTTTTTCCCTGCAGTTTCCGCTTCATCGAAGTTCGTGATATTGAAGATGAAGAACTTCATGTAAATATCGATAGGTGTCACCTCAAAGTTTTTGTAAGCTTCACTCCCTTTGATGTCCAGTCGAAGTTCCTGCAATTTGATCGGTTCTCATGTATCTCAAAACTTCAGGAAAACCAAGAAGAATAAGTCAATTGTCGTACACTCTCAATTTGTTCGTTCACGATCTCATCAAATCCCCAGCTTGCCAAAACAATGGCTGTCACAGAAATAATGAGTCCCACGCCACTGACGATGAGTGACGTCGTCTTCTTCGACACCATTTCACTCGCTTCAATAATTTAGTCGGTGGCTCCCTGAAATTTTCTTAAATTATTCCTTCCATTTTTAAGTACTCGAAGAACACGTCATATATATCTTTTTCGTTTTACTTTTATGTCGTTACTCTAGTGAGCCTTTAAGCCTTAACTGAAGGTAGTGCTAAACTTTAACGGTTATTTGTCTGCCGCAAGGACTTCTTCTTAAAGGTGCAAACAAGAAGTACGTTGAATTTTGAATTCCTTCATAATCTGGGATAAGTAAAAGTTTCTTCTTATCTTCCCAAAATAAAATTACGTTCTGTGTATCTGCGTGTATATTTATCACGACGTGTTGTAAATTCTCCAGCGCATTACTCTCTCTCTCTCTCTCTATCAGCACATTTATCTCTTTTCTCGAATCAACAACATATGACGTACCTTTTCCTGTCATTTCACGTTGTCAGCTTTCTTGGGTCAGACTTTGGTCATTGTTTTCCAATTGTAATCGAATTTTCGAGTGATTGCTGGCAATAGGATGACGGACGATAAACGCGACTGAAATGCGCCACG